>JADLZK010008125.1:0-46742 GCA_015847255.1 Hyparrhenia diplandra | reverse complement strand
TATACATCTCATACAATGACAAGACTTGACCGTGAAGTAACTCAACCCGAAAAGTAGACTAAAACATTCTAGAAGATACCAGAGGACACCCCGAAAAGAGGCGAGAGGTCGAGAGGAGGAGGCGATTACCTAGCGGCCGCCAGGGCAATTTTGGGCCGGCCGCCCGGCAATTATGCCCAATCGGGTTCATCTTTTATGCCGGTTTGTAACCGACTTTGAGGTTGTATCGACACCGTTGCCAAGGTCGGTTTGATCCAAGGGCTATCGTTCATCGCCAAGGCCTATATAAGAAGACCCTGGGTTAAACCCTAATTCATTCTATCTCATTCTATTCATTAACTCTCGGTTTGCGAGAGGTGTCCCAATGTAAGGATAACCTCTCTCTGGGATTAGTGAATTAAAAAGTAGATTAGTCATGTAATTAGAGATAGATTAGCCATGTAATTAGAAGTAGATTAGATCTAACTTAGATCTAATCAAGAGTAAAAGGAGAGTTGAACTATACTTTGGTTAAAGAGATGTCTCAGAGTTTGGTATGTTTCATATTTTATCTTTGGAAGACTTATGATTCATATATTTATCTTCTCTATTTACTTCTATGATTTTCATATATTTAGTTAAGTATAGTTGTTATGCTTTTGCATGGGATCTTCGCTCGTATTGAGGGCTCTAGTTATTTCGCAGTAGCTAGAGTTGTAATCAATAGTGTAGACATGGTTTCTAGACTATAGGTTACCTGAGGTTGCGCCCAAACCTACGGATAGTTGTGGTAGCCCCAGGGGTGACAGCCCTGTCAGGTCTTTGTAGTCCACCACGTATGGGTTGGTGTTTCGTAGAGCTTTTTAGGCGACCTTCTCCCAACTACCTTCTTCCCGTCTTTCGAGTTGGAAAGGGATGTTGCTCCAAAGTGCATTAGTATAATTGCTATTATAGAACCTAAGTAATAGAGAACTACCCAGGAACCTTGATCTCTCCCTTTGACCTCTTGATTAGTTTAATTATTCTTTGACATCTTAGGTAGCTTATTATTTTATGCTTTGATATTAATTATCCTTTAACAATTACCCCCTCACTATAGTCTAGTGATTTGCTAAGTTAGTGGATACATGATTGTGACTTATTAGAATTCTTTAGCCAAAGCTTCCCTCGTGGATACGATACTCTAGAATACTCATCCTAGGGAAAAGCCGCAATGGTAGGTGTTCTCAGGCGCTGCGTAATCCTTCATATTCTTTTAGCACTTAACAAATGCCAACAACAATGAAAGTGCAAGGAAGATGACTCAAAATCCGGTTCAACATCCAAGAACAAAGCACATTGATATAAGGCACCACTTCATAAGAGATCATCAACAAAAGGGTGACATTTGTATCATGGGCATTGGCACCAAAGATCAACTAGCCGACATATTCACCAAGTCACTTGATGAGAAAAGTTTTTGCATGCTAAAGGGAGAATTGAACATTATTGACTTCTCCAACTTGAGTTGATGCACCCCACTTATATGACATGCCTCTCCTTCGACAAACCCAAGGTAAAAGTTGTTTGTCATGACATTCATATGTTGCTATGGACTTGTTAGTGCATCTAGCCATTGTGCATGCTTAATTGGCTCATTCATGGAAAATAAAACGATTTCAATATATGTGTGGCACCACTATTGCTTTGATTGGTTCTATGAACTAGTGGTGGCATATGGCATGTTTATGTGCTCGCAATCCTAGTGTCAACTCTAGAAAATGAGCTATTGATGTGTATTCTAACATGGTGCAAGATAACCCTTATCCATATGAGGTGTGAAAAAAAGCTTGTCCTTGGTTCAAACTTGAATACATGGAAAGGCAAGTGATCTAGATGAGACCACATGTGATACTTTGATTGACTTGATTTCTCTCTTTTGGTGATTGTTGACAAAAGGGGAGAAATAAGTCACAAAAAGATGTTGGAAAGGATTACACAAATAGGGGAGCAAGCTCATAGACTATTTGTGCATTTGTATGTTTATGATCATAATGAAATGTTGCATTGTGCAATTTAAATTCAATATACATGTTTGCTTGGTGTATGCTAGTTTTGAAAAATTTGATTGGTGATTGACCAACTAGCATGCATAGGATGTATCTAGACAAAGCTCACATTTAGC
The DNA here is from genome assembly GCA_015847255.1 of Hyparrhenia diplandra. Taxonomy (NCBI): domain Eukaryota; kingdom Viridiplantae; phylum Streptophyta; class Magnoliopsida; order Poales; family Poaceae; genus Hyparrhenia; species Hyparrhenia diplandra. The sequence continues at coordinate 44,599 of JADLZK010008125.1, read as the reverse complement.
CTATAATGTTGATCTCATGGGGTATGTTGAGTTTTGATGATTGTCTAGTTACATTGATGCTAAGGACTCCGATTGGTTTCACGCTTTAAAGGTCCGAATTCTAGAACCTTAGCATCCCTTTTGGTATTAGTACCTCTCCCCAAGATTTCTATCCATACATATGTGCCAAATTGATCCAAACACATGGAAGCACATATGTAGGGGGAGCTACTACTACCAAAACCGAACCTTGAAATGTGTGTCCAATCCTTGATTCATGATCAAAATGCTATGGACAAGCAATTCAAGTTCAATTGAATTTTATTTCATATCTTTGTGTTTTTTGGTTGTCTTCAATTAACAAAAAAAGGGGAGATTGAAATCTCATGTTTGATTTTGGAAATTGATGACACACTTGTGGTACTAATCCTTTGCTCTAAGTGTGACTTATGAGATATGATTAGATGGATGACTATGAGCATGATGATCATGAACATGGACAAAGATGGTGGACATGATGGATCGTCAAGCTCGGTGATCGGCTTGAGAGGAACCCAGGAGATCAAGGCAAAGGTATCTTGATAGGGTTTTCCTTCCGGTGATCAAGACACGACAGAGCGTGTGATCACATTATAGGATAGATAGCCGACTATCAAGAGGGGATGCCGCGACAATCCTTCGGTGAAGTGCTTCTAGGTCCAATTGACTTGCATATTGCATTTAGGACAATGAGAGCACTAACCGATCTTGCCTAACTTATCGGCGTGCTAACATTGGTGATAACGTGATCATCTTCGACGTGTTGGCAACTCATGGCAAGAGGCGAAGCAAGGTTGAACAAAGGCGACAACAAGATGAAGAATTCGCTGGAAAAGGGCGACCGGAGCCGCGTCGGAAGCATCGAATCGGACCGGGCCTTTCCGGTGGAGTGCGTCCCGCGCGAGAGCATGTTTCGGCCAAATTGGCCGGACGCGATGACCGAATGCTTCCGGTGGTCGGCCGGACGCATGGACCGATCCACGAAGAACGTTGTCATTTGTGGGGCCAAGGGGCGTGTCGGTTGTGACCGGGCCGCCGCGAAATGGTGCCACGGGACTCATGGCCGGACTCACCGGTGAGTCCGGTCGATCCCTCCGGCCGATGCGCGAGAATGCCCATTTCAAAGCCCAACGGCTCCATTTCGAGAGGAGCTCTATATATACTTGGATGGCCGGTTCTTTGAGCTCTCTCTTGCACATTTGAAGCTTCCAACTTGCTATTGAGCTTGTGAGACTCCTCTCCACTCATCTCTCCATCCATAACTCGAATTCTTGGTGAGATTGAGAGTGATAGAAGTGCATTGCATCATCGGTTGCATCTAGAGGCACTTTATCCTTGGAGAAGCCGCGGGATTCTTGTTTTCTTGGGAATTTGTCCTGTTCCCTAGCGGCTTGGAGCAAGAGGCGGTGTTGAGCTCGATTGGAGCTTGTTCGAGGCCACACCGGTGGTTTTGTGAGGGGTTGAGCCTTACCCCGCGAGGTTCGCGGCGTCACTAGTGGATTGCTCATGGCTTGTTGGACCCTCTCTTGTGATCGTTTGCTTGAGCTCCCACCGGGGATTTGGCACCGGCCATTAAGCTTAGCAACAACGTCAAGTGAGTGTGTCGCCACAATGGGGACTAAGCGTCTTTGGCAAGCACGTGAACCTCGGTGAAAAATCATCGTGTCAACCTTGTTGTGCTCGTTGGAGATTTCTAGTTGATCACGGTGATTGGCTTCCACCTCTACACATCGATGTCGGTATATCGATCACTCCTCCTCGTGTATTTACCTTGATATATCTTGTGTAGCCTTGCTTAGGTTGTTAGCTTGTTTAGTGTAGTTTAGCTCCTAGTGGTAAATTAGTTAGTCTTGCTTGTTCACCTAGGAGTAAACTAGCGACCTAGACCTTGTTTGTGATTAGAGATATTACAATTGACTTGTGGCTTGCTTAGATAGCTTGTAGCACCGCTTATTTAGCTTCGCCATATTATTTACTAATCCGGGTGCTTAGTGTTGTAGCAAGAATTTTTAATAGGCTATTCACCCCCTCCCCCCTCTAGCCATTAGGACCTTTCGGCGACCAGCCCGCGTCGCCGCCACCTCAAGTGGCCATGAGCCCGTCGTCATCGACCTCCCGTGTTGAGGAAGGTTCCCACTTTGGACCCAACTTCGGCCCTAATGACCGGTAAAAGTGAAACCGATTGGTTCGGTTCCTCGGTTTCTAAGCGGTCGGTTAGCTCAAATGTAGGGGACTGATCGATTACTTGAAAACACAAAACCGATGAACTTAAGTTTCGGGTAATTCGGTTTGGATTTTGTTCTAACTAGGAAAACTGAAACTTCATGGTCTACATGCACAAAGGAAAGAAAAAAGTAGATCTGCATCCGTCGTCGCCTTGTTCACCGCTTCACTCCAAGTCCTTTGTTGTGGCAAGAGATAAAGCGGCGCCCGGCCCCACCATGGTGGGAGAGGGAGCGGGCGCCCCGCGAGAGAGGGAGAGGGAGAGGCGTCGGCGGCCTCCAGCGAGGGAGAGGGAGGGGGACACCGTCACCGCCACCGCGGGACTACTCACGTAGTCGTGGTCGAGGCCTCCAAGAGGAACGAGGAGAATCGGGAACAAAGGGTGGGGAGTGGGGATAGAAGCGGGGGAGGCGGGGAGACCGGTCGTTGCTCCCTTTGGATGGGTTGGATAGGAGTCGGCTGGTCATTCGATTAACCGAAATCGATCGGTTTAGTTCCTTGGTTTCTAAGAAAAATTTGTTACCCGAGATGTAGGGACCGATCGGTTACTTTTGAAACACAAAACCGAGGCGGCCATCTTCGACTAGCTACCTTCGGTACACAAGGTGTATCGTCCCATTGTCCACATTACAATACAGCGGTATAATCCACTTTCGGACTCAACTCATAGGCTGTTCGCACGCCCCGTCTGCGCGTCGTGCGTTTCTTCGGACTCGAAGGCAAATACATGAGCGAATCACTGTTATGTTTGTTGCAGGTGAGAATGTATGACCCATTACCATGGGCCCGAGGTGAAAGTGGATCCCATACGGAGCGGGTGAAGCCCAAGACCCAAGATGACCAAAACACCCTCATCTCAAGGCGAATATTCCGAGATGCCAAGTAGGTGGAAGGGTAGATTGGTCATGCAAATGTCTACGGGCATGTAAATAGTGCCCTAAGGGGATGTAGAGAGGAAGAATGAATTGAATACTGAATATAAAAATATATTCACTATCTCTTCGTTAATTCCTGCAATTTGCCTTTCGGTCGGTGTTTCGACAACACGGGGTTCAACACATTCGGTGCGGAACAATAGAATGGTCCTTTGATCAATTCCGTTTACCAGAAACCACAACCTACATTACAACATTTGGTGAACAACAAAACACAGTGATGATTATCGGGATGGATGGAATGTACGGACAAACTTATAATTAAGTGGTACGTATGTAATAAAATTATCTAGAACTGTTTGATTTAGATCATTCTTGAAATGATCCTCCCTATGACTTGTATATACACTCTTTGTTTTTGGCATTTTCAGTTTCTGTAGGTGCAACTTTGACCCTGTAAATAGCGGCAAGGAGATGGTGCCAAAAGAATATTTTTGGTTTGTCAAGGATAAGGACTCCCCTCTATTTAAGGCCAGAGTTTAATTAAAAGAAACGCTAACCATCAACCGGCTGTTTTTGGCTCCATCTCGTAACCGTTTTTTAGCCGTTGGATCTGCCATGTGGGGTGTTTCTTGATCATCCGATCTGGCTCTCTTTGGCTGATGATTTTTGCATCCCGCCACTCTATTCTGTCTGTGACATGCGGAGCTCTGAGCCGCGCCCTAATGGGTCCTTCCCTCCTGTTCAAATGTTCAAAGGTTTTGGTAATCATCATCGAAGTTAACTGTCAAGGTCTGTCCAACCTGTTGTGGAGCACGCACTTGGCTACATCTTCCATTGGTGGATTATGTTCTGATATAATAGAACTAGGCAAGAGTTTTACTGATTTCTGTATAAGATGGGTACGGAGAGATGCGACTTCTGCGCATCGACTATAATAGAGATAGACAATCTCGGCCACTGAACGCTCTTTCTTTTGGTTGATTGTATTCCAGATTGGCTAGTCGATCTAGCAGCTTTCGATTGTAATCTTGCCATGAATTAAGGAAAGCTCTGTTATCTAAAAAAAAAAAAAAATTGTTCAAAGGTTTTCTTAGCAAATCAATGAGCATCAGACATCCAACGTGCAAAATCCCATTGACACCGCACGATCCAGTCCACACGAACTCAGCGAGGGTCCATTGGTACGAGTTCTAGCGTTGTGGCATGAAGAATACGGTGTGGACAATTTCGCCGGCACCGATGGCCCGGTGTGTACAGTACAAATTGAATTGGACGAGTTCAGTGATCGAACTCTTTGTGATCCACACGTTGTAGCGTTATGATGCGTGAATGTTTTTAGCGCTAACAGAAAGGAAAAGTAAGGAGAGTGGAACAGAGAGGAGCGACACATGCATGATGTAATCTCTCATGAATATAAAATCAATTTAGCTCATGCATTAGTTAGTTTGTTTGAGTTTCTGTCAAAAGCTAGAAAATTTTTCTTCTGCCAAACGCTATAAAAAAGGTCTATTTCTGAGAAACCAATTTTGAAAGCCACTCTTGCTTTTCAAGTCAGTAGCCAACTTTGAAATTTGCTTCTCAAAAGGTACTTTTTTGAAAGAAACAAAGTCTAGTTCAACTTACTTTAAATTCTTGCTGAAACCAATAGAAACTCAAACAAACCGTGCCTAACATTTCAGCAAATAAATACCAACTACAGCGAGCACTGCTTACATAATATAAGAAGTATAGTATGGCTAAAACTTTTTGAGAAAGAAAATTGTGACTATGCACATCTGTATTACACATGAGGCAGTAGAGAATTCACAATTTATTAGGTAACAACCATACGATTCGGACATTCAGTACTAGATAGGATCATACAGATAGAGGAACAACGCTTTCATTGATGACAGTTTGATAATGCATCAACCTATCAAGACTATATAGTATGTTAGTGTCACTTTCGGTACAGTTGTGCGGTGCAACTGTGCAACAAAATATTAAAACCCTTCCCAACGTTTGAGGGTAATGTGCTCATAAAACATCCTTTTCATCAGTAATTAGTTGGTCAACACAATTGCAAAATTGAAGACACCTTATGCACATCTTCTTAATAGATCTCATTTTCTTAGAACTGTTTATTAGTCATTGGGCTGGTGCTGGTGGCCGGTGCTGATTTGTTCTGAGAGGAAGGTAATGTTAGGTGGCTGATGCTGTGAGAGAAAGTACTATTGAATGGCTGGTTGATAAGCGCGGGTAGTCTAAGAAAACGGTCTCCAATAGTAGAACAACATCAGCGGGCTTATAAACAGCACAAAACCCTTGTCCATGCACACTCCTCGCTGCAGCGCTTCAGGTAAGGTTCTTGCGCTGCAGCGCTGCTGCGGTAACGTATCGTGTTTAAAGGTTAGTCGTCTGCGGTTATGGCCACTTGGGCAGTGAGGACGATCGACTAGCGAAGCATCGGTGATGTGATGATGCTTCCAGCCAGCTCCACAGAACAACTACATTAAGCGTAACCACCTAACAGGAACGTAATTACGCGCAGTTACTGCGGCCACCTGCTTCGCAACCCCCACCGGCATCAATGCGTGATCAACCACCAGCTCGCACACTGCACTCCACACAGTAGAGCCCTCGTGCCTCGCCACCCGTACCTCCCTCCCCAAACAAACTGTGGATTGAATTGAAACAAGCTCAAGCTGCAGCTCAAGAGACTCGTCGATCCCATTCCCAGAGACAGACAGCGAAAAGCGGAGAGGAAAACGGCAGATGCGTGCGTGAAACCCAATCTACACCACACTTGGAATCCCCTAGCTCCCTCCTCCATTAAATAAGGGGGATGCGTGTCGCGGCTAGCCAAGCCCGCCGCGCGAGCTGCCTCGCTCCTCTGGCAGTCCAGGAGAGGCAGGCGCCAGAGCTGCTGCACTGCATCCCGCTAGCTAGCCTAGCAAGCGCATAGCTAGAACTAGAAGTGAGAGAAGTGAGGTAGTGGCGGGGGTACGCGGACAGTGGGCAGCACCAGCACCAGAGATCGATCGAGATGGACGGCGGCGGCGGCAGCGGAGCCTACGGTGGTGGCGGTGGCAACGGGGAGGCGTGGCGCGGCGCGGTGTCGCCGGCAGCGCGGTACGCCGAGTCCGGCGGCGCAAGCCTGACGTGGGAGAACCTCACGGCGGTGCTGCCGGGCGGCGGCGGCCGGGCCACCAAGAAGCTGGTGCAGGGGCTGTACGGCTACGCCGTGCCCGGCCGCGTCGTCGCCATCATGGGGCCTTCCGGCTCCGGCAAGTCCACACTCCTCGACTCCCTCTCCGGTGCGTACCATACATACATACCAGCTCGTGCCTTCTTCGTCTTCCTCGCGTCGCGTGTCCTGCTCCTGACTGACTCCTGCCTGTGCCTGCCAACGCGGAGGATTCAATGCGCACCTCCGTACTCCTCCCTCCACCATGGAGTGGACTAGCTATTTAATTTGGACCAAGCTCTAATTACTACGTAGTAATTACAAACTAGTCCTCCTTAACTAGTAGTACTGTCATGCATCATCCAATGAGTCGTCGAGTAATCAAAATCATTTATTTGAGCACTTCACAGAGGCTTAATGAAACATGAAAAGGTTTCTACTAGTACCAAATTCTGATTGAATTCGTAGGCATGCATGGATGATGATGATGTGCATGAGAGACGGTTTGATTTTGTGTGAGCGATCTGCAGGGAGGTTGGCAAGGAACGTGGTCCTCACTGGGAAGGTGCTGCTCAACGGCAAGAAGAGGCGGCTGGATTATGGCATCGTGGTGAGCATCAGCTTACCTCGCGTAACTTGCAGATGAATGAATTACTAACCCATCACGGGTTTCATGCACCAAACTTTGCAATCTCATCATGACCGTCATGCATGCCCCCCCAAATAAATATCACCTAATTACTTGCTATATACATATGGGCATGTTCTTTCTTTTTTGTTGATGTTTCAGCTTCATTCATCGATTGATTGATATGCATATATGATATATCGATCCGATCTGAATTCATGCTTCTAAGGGCATTTTAGCTCTCGGACAGATCATAATCATCATTGCACCATATTAAGGTTTGATGTAGATGTAGTGTGGTTTTTCTATGCAAACGTGTCACGTATGCATTCAGAGGAAAATGGTTGTGGTTGGATTAATTACAAATAGTATCTTGGAGGTACTCTTGTCCAGTTCAATTTTGTCCACTTATATCCTACAGAAGAGGGAAGCTGGCAGGCCGGGCCAACTCCTAAGGATACGTGCCACCAATCTGAAGGTGGAGTTTAGGATCCAACGGTTGAGGTTTTATGGCATATCCGAGTGTTTTGAAAAAATTGCTTAATCATCGAACCCCTTTTAGTAGGAGTTATTATTTGGATGGGTGAGTGGTGACAGAAACAAAGCTATATTTAGGACTCATTGATGTCTCTGTCTTTTCCTAGTTAGTCAGAATATTTCGTTTTCTAAACTTGCCCATAATTTCCAAACTAATCATCCTTGTTTTTTTTTGTCCATGGCATTATTATAGGTTTTAATAGTATATCTGCCAGGACAGAAATGGTGTTTGTATAACACCCTGTTCGCAACTTCTGAATGAATTTGCTAAGAATTGGAGTAATAAAAATTCAGCAAAATTCCTTCAATAACATATCCAAATTCACATGAGCCCTAGTCCCCAGATGGTCTCGTGTCCACTCCCCAACCTGCACCACTATCTGAAAATGAACTACCAGAGTGGCACTCGAATTGAATGCCCAACTAATTCCAAACCTAGCATTCATTATCGATGTAGTTGTATATCATTTTCAGATCTTTGAATGGATGTCATACTGCCATCACATAAGTTTGTCAAAACAGTGGCAACAAAATTAGAACAGTGTTATGGTTAACAGTTAATAAAAACTTAATTTGCACAAAAAAATGCTAACAAAAACTTAATAATTAATTGTTGAATGGACTAGTCTCTAACTTCAACACATACACAGGTTGAATTTTGAAGATACATGAGGGAATCTTCCATCTTCAGAACAAAGAAAACCACAGTAACCTATCCCTCAAAGCACTAGGCAAATAGTCTTGAAAATTTCTTAGAAGAATTGTTGATCTAAACTTGTAAAGCATGTGAGTATCTGAAGCATCATCCCACACGAAATTGCAATTCAAATATCAGCGTGTACCTGGAGGAAGAGAAACTACGATGATGTATATGGGTATCTACTAAAATGCTATAGTCCACTACAAATTATCAGTGCCAAGGTTGGGATGATCGGGAGAATACTTATTATTCGATTATTTTTTTGCAATGGTCACTAGTCAAAGGTAGCAGGATCACATGATAGATTGTTTTGAAAAGCAAAGAAGCATTTTTCACTGGACACAATGATTTCGAAACTAGTACAAGCAAGCCATGCACATACTGAAAAAAAAAATTATTCGATCCCTTCTGGTAAATTGTCTAATATTATCCATTATCCATCTTGATTCTTGACCTTTCCAATTTATGTGTCCTTCACATATATCAATTTTGTGTGAGTCTAGCCCATTTAATTTAGAGCTATACTTATGTAAAGTGGTAAGTTTGTGCCAGTCAGAGAACCTCACACACCTAGTGCTCACCAAACTTAAATAGTTTTTTTTTTTTGTGAGAAAAGTGTTGTGGAAGCTCTGCAGTTTATTCAAATTGCAAGAAACTATCACTCAAGTAGGAAATTCTGAAACTTCTACTCTAGTAATGTGTTCAATATCATCAGAGAGCAAAATGACCTTGAAAAATTCAACTGTATGCTATCTGATGTCAACATCTCCGTGGACACAACATGACAGGCATATGTGACCCAAGAGAACGTCATGCTGGGTACACTAACAGTGCGTGAGACGGTGACCTACTCGGCCCTCCTTCGGCTGCCATCGAGCATGCACAAGTCAGAGGTGCGCCGCATCGTGGACGATACACTGGATGAGATGGGCCTTCAGGGTGTGCTGACCGTCACATCGGAACCTGGCACCTCCGCGGCATCAGTGGTGGCGAGAAGAAACGCCTGAGCATCGCGCTGGAGATCCTTACTCGCCCAAGTCTCCTTTTCCTCGATGAGCCCACCAGTGGCCTTGACAGTGCGGCTGCCTTTTCTGTTGTCCAGACGCTACGGCATCTCGCCGTTGATGGTGGCCGCACCATCGTCTCCTCCGTGCACCAGCCCAGCAGTGAGGTATTTGCACTCTTTGACGACCTCTGCCTCCTCTCCAGTGGGGAATGTGTCTACTTCGGTGACGCCAAGCTAGCAACACAGGTTTGTTTTGCTTTACATAGCTGGCAGCTGATCAACTACAATTGCCTTTCAATTATTTCGCTTTGAATTTATGAAATGTTTCTTTGTTCGCGCATGCAGTTCTTTGCAGAAACAGGGTTCCCGTGTCCCAGCCGAAGGAATCCATCTGACCATTTCCTCCGGTGTGTCAACTCAGACTTTGATGACGTTGCTGCCACCATGAAAGGTTCCATGAAGCTGCAAGCAGTACGTGCCCTGTCATTTGAGTCAGGCCTTGTTTAGTTGTTAGAAAAACTTGCAAAAGTAACTGTTGGAACTCCTGTAGCACACTGTAGCACGTTTCGTTTGTTTGTAGTAAATATTATCTACCATGGAGTAACTAGGCTCAAAAGAATCGCCTCGCAATCGTCTCGCCTCAGTTACTTTTAGATGCATATGGTTTCTGATGGGTCTTTGATCAAATTTTGTTTGAAGGAGGCAGAGCTTGATCCCCTGTTGAAGTACTCTACCTCGGAGATCAGGGAACGACTGGTGGACAAGTACAGGATCTCAGATTATGCCATGATGGTTAGGAGCACAATACACGAGATAACCAAGATTGTAAGCATCAGTTTGCATTGAAAACTGACAACATTTGAATTATTACTTCAGTATTTGAATGTTTTTTGTTGCTGTGAATTTGATGAAAATAATGCAGGAGGGTGTGATGGTGGAGGTGATGCGTGGCAGCCAGGCGAGCTGGTTCAAGCAGCTCCGCACGCTGACAAGTCGGTCCTTTACCAACATGTCCCGCGACTTGAACTACTACTGGCTGCGCATCATCATTTACATCGTCATGGCCATCTGCCTGGGAACCATCTACTACGATGTGGGCACCAGCTACTCGGCCATACAGGCACGCGCCTCGTGTGGTGGCTTCGTGTCTGGCTTCATGACCTTCATGTCCATCGGTGGCTTCCCATCCTTCATCGAGGAGATGAAAGTGTTCACCCTCGAGCGCCAGAATGGCCACTATGGTGTCGCCGCCTACATCATCTCAATTTTATCTCCTCCATGCCATTCTTGCTCACCGTGTCCTGGGCCAGCGCTTCCATCACATACTGGATGGTCAAGTACCGATCAGGCTTCAGCTACTTCGCCTTCTTCGCCCTCAACCTCTATGGTGGCGTCTCTGTCATTGAGAGCCTCATGATGATCATTTCCGCCCTTGTGCCAAACTTCCTCATGGGCCTCATCCTTGGTGCTGGTGTCATTGTACGTCTATCTTCTCGTTTGCTCATCCTTCATCCCTGGCTTTTTGCTCACACAGGTTTTCCATGATTTTGCAGGGGATCATGATGTTGACATCTGGATTCTTCCGGCTGCTTCGGAACTTCCAAAGATCTTCTGGAAGTATCCAGTGTCCTACATAGTCTATGGGTCATGGGGATTGAAGGTATGCCATCACTTCTAATTTTGTTACTAGTCCTTGGATCCAGAAATACAGACTCCGATGCCAATGTTAAGGGCTGCTGTTGCACGCAGGGCGGGTACAAGAACGACATGATTGGGCTGGAGTTTGAGCCAATGACGCCAGGGGAGCCCAAAATTCCAGGAGAATACATCATCACCGAGGTGATGGGGCTGAGCTTAGACCATTCCAAGTGGTTGGACCTCGCCATGATCTTCGTTCTCCTCTTCGCCTACCGCGTCACCTTCTTCATCGTGCTAAAGGTCAAGGAGGCTGCTGCGCCATACATCCGGGTCGCCTACACACGCTTCACTGTCAAGCGTCTTGAGCGGCGTGCCTCCTTCAGGAAGACGCTGGCCATGACGTCTATGTCCAAGCGGCACAACCCACCACACCCCATGGCCATCCAGGAGGGCCTCAACTCGCCCATGCCGTACTGAGCCGAGGAGACGAAGAGCAGAGAGTGCTGCTGGTAGCTAATGGTAGTAGTGGTTTATATCACAATTACATGTGGATGTGCTTACAGATTTGTCTGTTTGATTGTTTAGTTCTCAGAGCGTTCTCAAAGATACCTACGCGATAGAGTCTTCAGAGCATTCGTTTCACTGTAATAACTCTGAATCTGAACACAATACACATACAAGATAGTGTTGTGCACTTGTGCGTACTTAGTTTTTGTTTACATTTTGTTTCTGTAAACATTAAATCAGGCAATGGCCCTTAAGAAAATCAGGCAGTATTATCTGTGAATTGGGTAGACGAGTAATGCATGTCTTGGTCTGAGCAAGTAATTCATGTCTTGGTATCAAAGGAGAAGTGATTCTTGTCAGCTCTCACCAGAATCCAGTTACATTTTAATTATTCAGTACGACCTCACAGAATCCGCTCCAAAAAGCAAGGTGTGGAGGTCTTAACTCAACTTGGTTAGTTGATTGTGCATTGGCTTGGAGAGATGGCATCTCATGGCATTAGAGATTGTGCTGCCTACGAATATTTCTTATCTAAGACTCCTATATAAACAAACCTCACTTAGGCCTCGTTCGGTTTGGCCGGATTGGGCCGGTTTGAAGCCTGGTCGGGTGGATTGGAGAGAACCGTTTTCAATCCAGATATGATGAAAAATGCTGTTCGTTTGGGCCCGACATGGAACCAAAACAGGCCCGGCCTGGTTTCTCTCTCACTTTGTGAAAGGCCGGATCGAATCCGAGCTCATCACCTCGGAACGAACACGACGGCTGGCGGGCGACGCGAGACGACGGCGGGCGGGCGGCCTTGGCGACGGCCGGGGGGTGGCGAGGTGGCGGGCGGCGGCGAGGGCGGCGGCGGGGGCGACGGTTTCCCGCTCTCGGCCTCCTTCTCACCGGTAACACACCGACTTTGCCCTCTTCTCTCCCCGTGCTAGGGTTCTTGATTTGGTTCTTGATATGCAATTCCAAATGATGATTCGTTGGTTTGGCCCTGATCTCGTGGTAGTCCGTAGAAGGATCTTGGAAAAAATCTCCGAGGCCGCTGTCCGGGACGACATGATTTCGGCAATTTGGGCAAACGGACTATGGAACCTTTACCTTCAGCAGATAGGTCACCGGCAGTGCTGATCTTGTGAAGTTCCAACATGGCTATCTTAACCCATTAGAAATATGTAGTAGTACTATTATGTTACCTGCAAATCAATTTCAGTTCTTTGCAATAGTTAGCCGAGTTCCATTGGGATGCTCGAGGTAATTGAATTAAGTGACCGTCATTGTTCAAAGAACAATGCAATTTGCTAATTGATGTTTTTGTGTTTCACAGTACCTGTCTATTACGTTGTGTGACTGCAACCTAGTTAGCCGTGATTCAGAATTCGGTGAAAGTTCAGAATTTAGTTCAATAAAACATACGCTTTTTTTTGCCGATGTTTTTTTCTCCTGAAATAATCTGCCGATGATTTTTAATGCCAAGAATGCTTTGTCTGTCTGACGCGATCGGCGACAGATGATGCTCAGATCAGATCTCACCATCTTCCAGTCATTATTAGGTAGCTGCTGATCCCAAAGAATGAGCAATAAATTAAACAAACAATTAGTAATTAGCAGTAGAGTGGTCTGCTTCCTTTCCCTGCCTGATGCAGCACACACAGCAGCAGATGGGTAGCTAGTGCAAGCATATCATGCATTGCATGATGTGGTATTGACGATGGATTTGAGTAAAACAGTCTGGAACTCTGTTGCATCATTGGCTCCTCAACTTGGCAGAGTATAAAAGTCTCATGAGTCTCATTGCATGATGTGGTATTGACGATGCATGCTTATTTTCTATTATGATATTTGACTGAGTGTTGGTTGTTTTTGATTCTGGAATAGTGAAGGTCACTATATAAGCTCCTGTTACTGTCAGATTGCTTCATGTAAAACCATTTATGTTATTTTCTTCTGTATATGATGATTTCATTAGAATACAATACGTACTAGCTAGAGTTTTTCATGCTCATTAACACTTGCATGACTAGAGGTTTAAAGAAATAGAAAGGCAAGTTTTTTTCTCTGTATTTTATGCTCATTCACTTTTTGATCTGGTACAGACTTGATAATTGACTACAAGTGTTTTAGAGAAATAGCACTACAGTTTTTGCTCTGTATTGGGATGACAATGATTACTAATAGCACTCAAGTGTTTTTGCTCTATTTAGTAAAAATCATTTTTTGTTTTTTGTGTTTATACTTTGTGCGATTATCCGAGTGCCTAAGGGTCTTCCTGTCGAGGATAAGTAACACTTGAGATGCATGAACTATAATTTTTTTTTTTTTTATTTCCATTTGAGCCCCTTTGTGTTACGTCTTTGTTAAATAAACTGCCCGGCTAGTATTATATATCATGTTTCATTCATGCAATGATCCAAATCCTTCGTGTCCCCTCAATTGTGTTTTTTTATTAACACAAATACATTTTATTATTATTTGTAGATTTCACCGGCACCACTTAGAGTAGGGGAAGGTGAACCTCCACCTTCTTGGGATCCCCGTACCAACTCGGGAAGGTACTCTAGCAAATGAGTCTCTCATTGCGTGATCGTATTAGAAAGAGGAGGGAGGAAGAAGATGATGACATGATGTTTTTATATTTCCCGCCTTATATCTAATGAGTTCTACTAGAGGGGGGGGGGGGGGGGGAGAAGAAGCGTCATACTTCGGAAGAAACAGGCGGATGAAAGTTCATAGACTCCTTGAGGGACATGTCAAGAACTGTAAAAGTTGCATTTAGGATGGAACCCCACATATTTAGAGAATTGGCAACTTATCTTAGAAGGAAAAAGACTTCTTGTTGATACTAGAATCACTTTGTGGAGGAGAAGTTGGGTTTCTTCCTATACATGTTAAGTCACAATGCCTCGTATGAGGATCTCCAAGTGTTCTTTGGGCCTGCGGTGACACCTTCCATCATCACATCAACCACTTCTTCAAGGTTGTCATTCCCGCACTTGCTCGCCGTTACCTTCAACCTCCTAATCCTAATCAAGTCCACCAAAAAATCCAAGATAATCCTAGATTCTATCCATTTTTCAAAAATTGTCTAGGTGTCATTGATGGAACCCATGTTCCTATTTCCATATCCCCGAGAAAGCTTCTCCTTTTAGAAATAGGAAGAGCACACTAAGGCCTTATTAGGTTCCAAATGATCCAATCACGGGCGAAATCAATCCGGGCACGGAACCGGTGAATCCAGGTTGTGTCACTCATTCCGGGCACGGGTTCAATTTCCTTCAAGAACCAATCTGCTTTGGGCTTCAAGTTCTTGTTCGTTTCAACCTGGAATTAATCGGGCCTCATTTCTTGCATGCTATAAGAAGCACTTACTATCAAATATGTACAAATAAAACAACTACAAATGTATGAACTCTAGGCACATATAATCCCAACAAGTATTATCAAGCTTCAAAAAATTTAAATTACATGCAAAGCAAAACCATTCATGACCTGCGCAAATAGTGGCCCAAATGAAAGTGCATCATGACCACCACTCGGTACCCAACGTGCCATTATATCATGTTTCTAAACATGAAAATGGTTTCTAGATTCAAAACTTAAATTACAATAATATCCAAAGCAACAAAGAAACAAAAATGAGAAGGCTCATTCGCAAAAGTGAGTAGAGCTTACGATGATGCAGGATGAAATAGAATGATATATCCTCTTCTTGTACTTGACCATGTCCTCCTATGCCTTTTAGTAGCTTTGACCTTGGAGCCTCCCCATGTAACAAACCAACAAGTGATAAGAAAATGTATTTGTGTTCAAAGAAGCGTTCTTTCGTTCAACTTTGGGTAGGAGTGAGGCAAAGAAGCTGTTGTTCAAGCTGATTCATTTTTTGCTTGGGAAAGAAATATATACATAGGATAAGCGTAAAATATAAGAGAGCTCGCACTAGATCGAAGTTAATCTGTAAGAATAATTTAGACCCGACCTTTTAGACCAAAAAAGTAGACAAGTGTAGGCCTTAAAACACATCATAATCGGGGAAGCAAATCAATAAAAATGATGTCTGTTAGATATGCGAAGAAGTAATAATGATTAGCTATTCAACAAATAGTCTTTGCAATAGCAATAGTACCTTGTGGAGTTGGCACCAAAAGCACCACCGCCACCATACAAGTTTTTCTTGTTATTTCTTACAACTCTTAATATTTGTGCATTATACATCAATTTGTATTTGCATATATGTATACAATCATAATGAAAACAAAGATGTCTAGAGTTTTAACATTGAGTTTGGTTACTCCATTGTTCATCCGACACCTGCTATGCGGCTAGGATCTGCGAAGGAAACAAACAAAGCTACCGGGAACAATTATGCTTCAGGATATAGGTTGCAAATACACCTCCCTATATAGGTTGCATACAACTCAATTTGTGCATTATACATCAATTTGTATTTGCATAGATGTATACAATCATAATGAAAACAAAGATGAGTTTCAAATAATAGATATCACCAAACAAGATAAATGATAGAACTTGACATAATAAGAACGGCTACCATATATCTTCGAGAAATAGAGGGAGGGTGACCTCAAATCTATTTCTAATGGCAATTGGTTAAGAATGGCGGAGAAACCGACCTGTTATGCCATCACACTTTTAAGCCACATTAAAGTAGCATCTTGATCTAGTTGACAGCCACTCAAGAATGCCTCCCTATTTTCTGCACTTTTGATGAACACTTGAAATGCTTTTGCTTTTTCTTCCTTTGTCACCTCTATTGTGCTTAGAACTGATATGCATCTAGTGATTGAGAAGTCATTAAGTGTAGCTTGACCTCTTTTCTTTGGCTAAATCTATGGATTCATCTTCCGCTTTGCTTAGTCTTCATATCTAGGTATCTTCCCATCATGTCTTCTATCCTTTCACCCTTTCTAGGTCTCTTTCCTTCCTTTTCACCCTTCTTAGGCCTCTTTCCTTCCATTTCACCTTCCTTTTCACCCTTCTTAGGCCTTTTTTTCCTTCATTTTCAACCGCTTTAGGCTGGCTTCTTTCAACAATTGCAACCTCATCTTCATCTTGCCCATGAGCTTGAACCTCGGCTATAGAATCATCATCATCACCATCTTGTACTTGATGAAATTGAGTGTTGCCCCAGTCTTCTACATCATAACTTGATGTTCAAGTGGTTCTTCCTCTTGTGGTGGCTCAAGTGAAGTGAGATTATAAGTTCCTTCACCAAATGGCCTACACAAATAGCAAAGTTATCACCATGCAGCCCAACATTATCAATAATTAATGGAATAGAAAATAATATTATGACAAATGTAATATACCATCATACTGACTCTCCCAATGCATCAAATAGTGGAAACTTTGCCTTATTGTTATGGAACTTCTTGATTTTAGGATATGACTACACATTCAAATAATATTATGATCAAATATGAGGTTATCAACGAGAATCGCTATCAACACAAATTTTGCCTTAATGTAATTAGTTTAAGGAATTAACATCTTTGTTTCAAGATTTTTCCATTGAGTCGGCGATGCTACAATCATTTGTCGATCTTCATCCCATCCAACCCCACTTTCTTTCCTTGCAGCTTTGAGCATCTTATAGTCTCTTTTATTTGCCCTTCCTTGTCTTGAATTTGATTCTTTGTGTAGTTGACATACTTGTTCCTCACATGGAACTCCTTTACCATCCTATTCCACCCTTGAGCTCCAACACCTGTATCACCTCGATAGCCACTTTATCTTTATGCTCATGGAGAATGTCAACAAGTGACCTTCAAGAGTCGATTCCACCAGCTCTTTTCTTTGCTACTGCAAAAAGATAGCCAATAATTGATTCTGAAAAAACAAGGTAATTACTATATTTTGGCTCTTGAACTCAAGCTATGTGTTACGATTCTGAGAAAAACAGCATGCCATTTTTTTCTAGTAGAAAGAAAAGATACTGATATGCCATTCTTTTCTAGTATAAAGAAAAGATACAAGGTATGCCAACACACCATACCTCTAGGAGAAGCACCTTTCTTCTTAACACCACTTGCCTTTAGGAGAAGCCTTCTTTTGAACACTTGTACCCATGAACCTATGCAACTTTGGAGAAGCCCTTGCGATCATAGTGAGCTTTGGAGAGCCTTTTGCAACCATAGTAAATCCAAATATGACACAAGCCTTGTGGGGATCGATATGGTAGGACCCTTTCAGAAAACATTGCGGGGGCTACACGCACCTCCTCGCCGCCATCGACAAATTCTCCAAGTGGATCGAGGTCATGCCCATCGCACGGTGTCGGCCAGGGGAGACCGCCAAGTTCTTCACCTAGGCATCATCCACTGATTAGGGTCCCGAACTCTATCATCACCGACAACGGCACCAACCGTGGGGAGGTCTTCATCGGCCGGTGCGGCGATCACGGCATCCGCGTCGACACGGCCTCCGTCGACCACCCGGGACCAACGGGATGGTAGAAAGAGCTAATGGCATGATCTGCGGGGCGTAAAGTCGCGCATCTTTAGAGGCTCGTAAATACGCCCGCCGATGGCTTGCCGAGCTCCCTCGGGTCGTATGGAGTCTTGGGTACAACTCAAGCGAGCTATGGGATCGGACGCCGTTCTTCCTCGTCTTTGGGTCCGAGGCCGTGCTCCCCACCGATCTCGAATGCGGCTCGCCCCCGCATCCGGGCCTTCAACGAGCACAACAACCGAGAAATCGCTCGAAGATCAAGCGTTTCCTAAGCGCAAGTGCCAAAAAGGCAAAACAGGGAACCACCGTTGACTTCCCACAACGACTTCGCCGAATTGTTACATTCCGGCTACCATCGCCACGGGATGTCGGGTGGCATTCTCAGAGCATTCTGAGAACAAGTCCGCAAGCGCCGCGGAAATACCGTTGTAGCATTTCACCCGGAGATATTCGGGGTATCGTTTATTTATATTTTCCCAAAGGAAGGCATGGTGTAGGACTCTAGCGGGGGCATGAACAAGACAACATGTCTATGCGGTTGACCAATACTCAATACGGGGGTAAGTCATGATAGTTTAAGATAGTGTGACACACACTTGGGCCAACCTCAAGGATAAAAAGGAAAATAAAGAATAAAGAATATTCCTAAGTGGAGCGGGCATTCTAAAGTAGGCGTGCAAAGAACCGAGTTAATAATCATGCAAACATAGATGACTAGAGTTTTAGGTGAAGAGTGAGATGGGCGGGGAGACCTCCCGAGCATCATACTGAAGGAAGGCATTTACGAACTCCTACAAAGACACACGAACGTGGGGGGGATTTCAAGGGGCCGGACAAGGCTTGTCACGACCAAGCCGCCTACCCCCTCAACCGTGGTATGCACTCATATTCGAAGGATACACGGCATCCTGGACACCACGTCCCATACTAGGACACTACTCATGTCCCCATGGCCCCCACCCTACGGATGGGCCGGAATAGAACACGAGCAAACCCGAAGGGCACAACTGAACGCCACCTCGGCACAACTCTTACTCTACTCAAATACATGGCACGAATGGTTAGGCCCTAAGTTCTATCACGACTAACCACGACATAGGAACTATAGTCTAGTTCTTCTATCATGATTGTGTCGAGAACAACATGTCAAGAATATAACATGTAAATACTCTAGCTCTATTGCACAAGCATATGAGATCAAGACTTGAGGATAAACCATAAATGTATTCATACCGAATATTCCTTCTCCCAAGTACAAGCTCTCCAATGAAGCTTAGCCTTGCTCCAAATACTACTAAAGACTAAAAAGAACTAGAGAAGTGGAGGAGTAGAGAGGAGAGGAGAAGAAGAGTAGAAAGTGAGGAGGCTCCAAATGGTGTGTGTTGAGAGAGAGGGAGAGAGGGGGCCTACTTATACACTTGGAGGAGGGGCCTAAGTGCTAAATTACACCAAACCGACACAGTAAACCTTCCTTGTGTGCGCAAACCGACCAACTCGTGGCGGAAACCCCGTTGGAAGGTGCACGAACCGCCTCCCGGGCTGGGCGAAATCGCCTCGAGGAGGTGCGGCCGCGCACCGGTGCCGGTAGCGCACCCCTGGCTCGGCCTGGCCGGGTCTTGGTGGGGTGTCGCCTTTAAGCCTGAAAAGTTGT
The DNA here is from genome assembly GCA_015847255.1 of Hyparrhenia diplandra. NCBI lineage: Eukaryota > Viridiplantae > Streptophyta > Magnoliopsida > Poales > Poaceae > Hyparrhenia > Hyparrhenia diplandra. Next base: position 25,185 of record JADLZK010008125.1, on the reverse strand, counting down.
GGGCCGGGCTTTGCTCGGCCCGATTTGATGTTTTTGGGTCGATTTGCTCACGGGCTTGAGTTTTGCAATAATGCGCTTCCACGGAAGGCGTACTTTGGTCGATTTTCCACTTGCTTTTATTATAAATCCGCAAAAATAAAATACAAGATACTACAAGTGGAATTTATTAGTGATAAATGCATATGAGTATAAAAAGGTTTAATTTTACTCCCTTTATGATAGTAAGTTGGCGGGGAAAAAAATATGTCGTTGGTTCTGTCAACAAACTCCCCAAAGCTTACCCTTTGCGGCGTCCTCGAGCAAAAAAGATAAGTACTTGGTTGTTGATCGGGGAGTTGCTACTATGCGATTACGTTTTACCCGGTGCGAGGGGTTATAATAAGACTTTCTACTAGAGTTTGAATAAAATGGCACATCTTTTTTTTTTTTTTTCCACCCTTTATTACCTTTCATCGTGGCGGGGCTTTCCGGCTTTTTCTCAAAGCCTTGGGCGGTTGCGGATAGAACGGTTATAACAGAGGTGCTTATCATTCATCCTTTTTGATCCACTTTTTATCCGGGTTTTTATTTAGATAAAATATATTTATATATATATATATATATATTATTTATTTTTTTATTTTTTCTTTTTAGAAAGTATGGGCTTTATTGCTATATCATTTTTTTTTTTTTTTTGAGGGTGGGCTCTGCTTTAAGCCCTAGACTTTTGTCTTTTATTTCCTCTCTTTTCTTTTTCTCTCTTTTCTCTTTTTTTTTTTTTTTTTTTTTTTTAGAGATGTGGGCTCTACTCGCCCTCGGACACTTGTCCATTTTTCATCTCATTTTTTTTTTTTTAGCATAGCCCATATCATTTCTCTTTTTCTTTTCAAAGTAGATTCCCGGATGTCAAGTTTCTCTTTTGGGGCGAAGTCATAGCAAATCCATTTGTACCATATCATACTTGGCAACAACTTAGAATTTGGATAGAGCCTATGCAACCCACATGAATCAGGTTTTTCGGGATGAGTTTTTAGAATTAGCCATTAAACCCAAACTTTAGAGAAATTGAATTATAAACTAGGCACATGCAAAGCATAAGACGAGCAACTATTCATCATTTCAACAAGGGACTAAGACTAAACATTTTTATAACTCATATATAGGAATGAAGTTTGTCTTTTAGCGTAACTCAACATTTCATAAGATAGAGAATATGATCAAAATGTGAGATACAAGTTACCTTTCTTGGAGTCCTCCCCAAGCTAGCCTTTTGCTTACCTTTTATGGTTACTCGCTTAGCTTGAGCACGCAATGATCTGAGTTGTACCGGTGGCGTGGTTAGAGGCTCCCCAAGCTTGTCTTTTGATGTCATCAAAATAACAGGACAAAATCTTGGGGTTGAAAGGTTTATCTCCTCTCTTCTTCTTCTCTTCTCTACCCTCTCTTTTTTTTTTATTATTATTTTTATTATTATTATTATATATATATATATTTTTTATTTGTTAACCTGTTTGTCATCTTCAAGACTTACCCTTATGGATTTTGATAGATTCTGGGGGGGTTAGTCCATAGATCGACCAAAATCTACACTAGCAATTTTAGGTTCAATAACCGGACTTCGACTCCATGTCTAATCGATCAAGGTAGACTTTTTGACCTAAGCACCATGCTCAATTCAAAAACGCCTATGGAAGTATGATCATACGTATAACCAAAACTTCCAAACCAAGACATGCCAAAATAGAAAGAGGAAGCATGCATTGATAAACAAGATTCTTCCAACAGAGGTAAACAATTTTATTTTTATTTATTATTTTTATTGTAAGCATCATGGAGTTATTACTAGGGAGATTATTATTGTAAAATAAAAAGATAACTACCGATTTACCTTCGGCAAGGGCTCACCTTTTAAAGTCCGACGGCGGGACTCTTCTCCATTCATTTAATGCTTGACGGAGTGTTACCCGTATCCCGGAGAAGTGGATCTTGGATGTCATCCTTCTACATGCGCCATGCACTTTAACACTTTGTGGCTTTACCTTCTTGGGCTGCTTGTTTTTAGCATTCTTATGCTTGTTGAACCCATTGAATGGGCATCTCATTGTTTGGCCCTGCATATGGAAGCTAGCATGCCACGATCCCACGTGCAAAACTGCATTTGTAGTGTTAAGAAATGGTCTCCCAAGGATTGGGGCAGCCCTCTCGTTGTGACCCATGTCTAGGATGACAAAAGTCCGTCGGGATGTATGCTTCTCGGATTTTTACTATAACGTCTGAGCTACTCCCTCCTCAGGTTTCCTTAGTGATAGGTCCGCCATCTGCGGTTCAAAATGTACAGGGACAAAGGTCCACCTAATATTTCATCATATGTTACCTTGGACATGATGTTTATGCTTGATCAAGGTCGCGAGAGGCATCCTCGAAGACATGCGGGCCAATTGAGCATGTGATTGTCGGGCGGCGGGGTCCTCCTTCTTGATAATGAGTGGTGGCTCGGTAGGAGACTTCTTGTCTTCCGACATAGAGGCTTACCGGACCTCGTTGAGACCATTTTAACAGATTCAAGAGAAATTTTGGGTTGCCCCAAAACTTTTCCCGAACCGAACAGAAAAGCAAAGCGTGGAAAACGAGCTAATTGGGTTTCTAACATTTTATTAAAGCTCGGTTGTCTTTCATAAGAAGAAGTTAAACTTTTAATTTTGAAAATCATGTTTTCAATTATTTTATCATTAAGCATCAACTTCTTTGAAAGTTCTTCAATTATTTTTGCTTGGTCTAAGACCAAGTCTTCCAAGGAGAGAGGATTCAATTGTACCTTGAGTTTGAATTACCTCCTTGGTTTTGTGGGCGCGGACCGGTTGTTCCACCCATTATGGTCTCCTTGTTGACGGAACCCGTTGTTGATGTGAGTAACGTCTTTACGGGTTTTGAGGCGTCGTTCCACTGAATGGCCAACATTGCCCGCGAGACTTCACATGTTACGTGTGAGTCTATGGCCTTGGCGATCTTCGTAAGTTTCTTCTTCTTCGGTTGGCACACTTGTCAAGTTCTTTCAATAGGAGATCCATTGTAGCGAACACGTCCGTCTCCTCCACGGCTCAAGCATGCTATCTTCTTGTTTGCCAAGACTTTCCTCCCCAAGCTTGATTGGACACTATTTTCTCCATAAGAGTTGTTGCTCTATTGATGGTGAGGGAGAGGAAGGCACCTCCGGCGATGGCATCAATGTGCTCTTTTGACATGGGTGTTAACCCATTGTAGAAGTTTTCAGATCACGAGCCACTTTTCCATCCCATGGTGCGGGCATGCTTGGATGTACTCTTGTAGCCTTTCCCATGCCGCGGTATGGGTTCCATGGAATTCTGGGGGAGTTGGCAATTCTTCCCCTTAGGGTGTGAGTTTTACTCATGGGGAAGAATTTAGTGAGGAACGCCGTGGAACACTTGTCCCACGTGTTGGCAGACTTCCGTCTCTTTATAGAACCATTGTTTTGCCTTCCCGTTATGGAGAAGGGAAATAGACGGATTCTAATGGCTTACGGTGTGACACCTTGGATGACAATGGTGTCACGAGCTCAAGGAAGTGTTGCGGATGTGCACTTGCGTCCTCACTTGGCAAACCATAAAATTGGTTTGCACGCACCATCTTGATTAGGCGGGCCGGAGCTCAAAGTTCTCTGTTCCCATGTTGACGGCCGGGCCCAGCGGGCGCGTTGGCAAAAAAGAGAGGATGGAGTGGTCCGCGGATCGACTTGGCCATGAGTGGAATACAAGATGATGCAAGGGTGATTGGTTTGTTTGTCGGCGAGTAGCGGGGAGAAGATTTGATATGAGTTGGGTTCTTCCTTAGGAGTGCCTCCGGGATCTGCGATGTAGTTGTTCAACGAGGGACAAACCAATCGAACACTATCTGTCTTCATCCACAACGGAGAGAAAACATGAAAGATTAGCTTTGCATGAGTAATGGCTACTTACACATGCACATCATAATGAACATGTCTTTCTAGAATCTTTATAACCAATGCCTTCCCCGACAGCGGCGCCGGAATGCTTGTTGCGTTTCCTAAGCGCAAAGTGCCAAAAAGGCAAAAGCACTAGGAACCCGCGGGTTGACTTCCCACAACGACTTCGCGGGAATTGTTACATTCCGGCTACCATCACCACGGGATGTCGGTGGCGATTCTGTAGCATTCTGAGAACAAGTCCGCAAAAGCGCCGCGGAAATACCGTTGTAGCATTTCACCCTGAGATATTCAGGGTATCGTTATTTATATTTTCCCAAAGGAAGGCATGGTGTAGGACTCTAGCGGGGGGCATGAACAAGACAACATGTCTATGCAGTTGACCAATACTCAATACGGGGGTAAGTCATGATAGTTTAAGATAGTGTGACACACACTTGGGCCAACCTCAAGGATAAAAAGGAAAATAAAGAATAAAGAATATTCCTAAGTGGAGGCGAGGCATTCTAAAGTAGCTGTGCAAAGAACGATTAATAATCATGCAAACATAGATGACTAGAGTTTTAGGCCGAGTGAGATGGGCGGGGGAGACCTCCCGGGCATCCGCCCGAAGGAAGGCATTCTACGAACTCCTACAAAGACACCTGAACGTGGGGGGATTTCAAAGGGGCCGGACAAGGCTTGTCACGACCAAGCCGCCTACCCCTTAACCGTGGCATGCACTCATATTCGAAGGATACGGCATCCCAGGACACCACGTCCGCATACTAGGACACTACTCATGTCCCCATGGCCCCCACCCTACGGATGGACGGGAATAGAACACGAGCAAACCCCCTAAGGGCAGAACTGTGACTGCCACCTCGGCACAACTCTTACTCTACTCAAATACATGGCACGAATGGTTAGGCCCTAAGTTCTATACGACTAACCACGACATAGGAACTATAGTCTAGTTCTTCTATCATGATTGTGTCGAGAACAACATGTCAAGAATATAACATGTAAATACTCTAGCTCTATTGCACAAGCATATGAGATCAAGACTTGAGGATAAACCATAAATGTATTCATACCGAATATTCCTTCTCCCAAGTACAAGCTCTCCAATGAAGCTTAGCCTTGCTCCAAATACTACTAAAGACTAAAAGAACTAGAGAAGTGGAGGAGTAGAGAGGAGAGGAGAAGAAGAGTAGAAAGTGAGGAGGCTCCAAATGGTGTGTGTTGAGAGAGGGAGAGAGGGGGCCTACTTATACACTTGGAGGAGGGGCCTAAGTGCTAAATTACACCAAACCGACCTGGTAAACCTTCCTTGTGTGCGCAAACCAACCAACTCCGGGCGGGGAAACCCGTTTGGAAGGTGCACGAACCGCCTCCCGAGGCTGGGCGAAAACCGCCTCGGGGAGGGTGCGGCCGCATTCAGTGGGTGCGCGCGCACCCCCTGGCTCGGCCTTGCCCGGGTCTTGGTGGGGTGTCGCCTTTAAGCCCTGAGTTGTGGGCGGGCTTTGCTCGGCCCAGCTTTTGATGTTTTGGGTCGATTTGCTCATGGGCTTGAGTTTTTGCAATAATGCGCTTCCACGGAAGGCGTACTTTGGTCGATTTTCCACTTGCTTTTATTATAAATCTGCAAAATAAAATACAAGATACTACAAGTGGAATTTATTAGTGATAAATGCATATGAGTATAAAAATGTTTAATTTTACTCCCTTTATGATAGTAAGTTGGCGGGGAAAAAATGTATGTGGTTACGTCAACAAAGGCGATCTTGATCGGCTTGGCCAAGCCGTGACATCGCCCTCATCCACTCGCCAAGTACACTGCAGTCCATGAGCGCTACCACGGCCCGCCCGTCAAGGGGCGAGCTTTCAGCGTTGGTGACTACGTCTGCAAAGTCTAGAGCTCAAAGGACAAGCACAAGCTCTCGGCGCCCGTGGGAAGGGCCCTTCACCATTGACCAAGTCTTTGCTAGGCCGCACATACAAGCTCAAGGACCACCAAGGCGAGTCCTCACCAGCGCATGGAACATTGAGCAGCTACGTCGCTTCTACCCTAAGTGTATTTCGAAACGTTGTAGCTGCGAGAGCTCAATAAAAGCACAAATTCGATGCAAAAATATGTGCAAGCATTTCGAATTCTTTCCTTAGCACATATCCGAGCAACGTCCGGCCTTCGCCCCCGAAGACCCGCCCTTTGCTCTGGGGGCTACAAGGAGCGGGTGCACACCCCACGCTTTTTAACATTACCGTTTTTTTCGTAGAAAACTTACAAGTTTAGAGCTCATTACGGTGAGCTCAAACTTACGAACTCACACTCTCTCCTCTTAGCTCGATACAATGTTCCGAAACGACTAAGTCGCGAGCTCATCGCTTTAGAGCATGGCGCTGCTGCCTAGCGACCTCCCCAAGCCCACTGAGAAATGTGGCCCCCGCCATCCAACTCTCGAATCATGAGCTCACCAAAAGTCGAAGTAGAAACGAGAACCTGCGATATAAGAGGAAAGACGATTTTCGTTAACACACGAGCTTCCATAAGTTTTACAATTTGCCTCGACTACGAGGACTTAGCAAGCTCACAACTAAAAGAGGCCTAGCCTCGAGTTCCTATCCTTGCCAGCGGGTCTTGGTCCATCGGCACATCAACATGGCGTCGTCCCGCACGGCTTCCTATTTACGGCGGGCTCCTCTCGCCACTCCGTCTCCACCAGCTCAGGCCCGCGGGCTTACCCAGCTCCTGATTAGCGGCTATCCAGAGCTCATTGCAGCTATCATCATCATATTAAATTTAAAGCAGCCTTCCCATGGGAAAATATAAATCGGATATCGTCATCGCCCGGGCCCAATACTTTACGATGATCGACCCGGGCAAAACTAATGGGTGAAGACGACAATCGCCAATTTATCTATCACTGGCGCATCTCTCCCGTTATCATTGGGATAATATTTTGCTCGACCCGATTTTGCGTTAGTCCGCCACCCCGAGGGCACGCACGGCCTCCACCCCCATTCTTCTTCCCTAACGCGCGGGGTTGGATCCCCTACTCCTCCACACCTCCTTGATAAACTCTTGGCGGCTCCCCGAGCTTATCTATCCCGCGCTGATTGATGAGGTCGCTGGTGCGTCGCTTCAGTCCGCCCTCCTTCTCCTGCAGCGCGAGCTTTGATGTTCAAGAGAGGCTTCGAGGCGCGACTCCCGACCCCTATCCTCGGCCTCCCAGCGTCCTTCCGGGACTTATGCTTCTCAGCTGCAAACAAAGACAATGGATTAGACACGAGCCACAAGGCCATGGGGACGAAAGAGGAGGCAACCACCCGCTACTCCCACACTCATCGTAGAGCTCTTGCTCGTTGTACCAGAGCTCATAATTCTCGGCTTCAAACCGAACCCGCTCCGCCTCCGAGGCGGAGGTTTGCACCACAACTTCGTGCTTCACTTAGTAGGCTAAAGTCCCGCCCGGCGAGGGCGATCACCTCGAACGCCAAACAAACAAGACAAGAAAGACAAGGCAAGAGCACTCACCCTCGAGCTCAAGCGTCGCGGTGGCCTGGTTGCTCTGCGAGCTCGTCCTTGTCCCCGCAGCGAGATTGGCGCTCCCCTCAAGCGCCCCGCGCTCAAGCTCCTTGTTGTCAAGCTTCAGACAGAAGGGATTCGAGCTCCTCCTGCATCTTCTCGCGCTGCCGCTTGTGGGCAAGCTCGAGCTCCTCCTCCCGCCGGGATTCGCCTCCTGCAAATCGGGGGCCTCCACCTTCGCCTGGGCCTCCTTGGCGGCCCGCTCCTCTCGTTCGCATAAGGTCGGCCGCCTCCTCCTCCCCCGGCCTCCGGGGAACCCGCCGGAGTGCGCAGCCAAGCTTGTCGCACATCCCCACGCACAACGCCTAAACCGCCCGACAAGAAACCACCGCCCTCGGGGAGGTCTTTGTCAGGCAGTTGTATCCCCTCGATGGCCTCCCTTACGCCCTGCGAACCACAAACGGTTAAAAGGAAGAAGGCACGAGACGAAGCCCCGACTGCTGCGACGACGACAAACCTCAGAAAGACGACGGGCGCACTTCTCGCCGGCTCCGATGGTCGACGACTCCGCTTCCTCCAAAGAAGGCAGCGACGGCACGGGCGACGGGCATAGGCCGGGGAATGAGCGATATCCACGCCCAGCGGAGGGGCGCTCGTCACAGCGGCGGCCCACGGACACCAGCCCCGTCGACCCGTCGCCCCCCGGCGAGGCGGCACCCTGGACGTGGCGGCAACGTTCAGGAGTGGCGCCTTGGCCTCGGCCCTCATCCTCTAGGCCCTCATCGCCCGGTCCGCGCTGTCTTTGCCACAGTCGGTGTCCTGCCGTCGTCGGAGATGTCGGCGACCTCCCTCAACTTTGAGGATGGGCCTCACGACCTCTCGCGGGCTCCTCTCGGCCGCCTCCTCGGGGACGGGATCTCCTCGGAACCGCCTTCTCCGTCTCCGCCGCCGCCGCCGAGGGAGCTCGCGGCTTGAGCGGGCACCAGGCGCCCTGCCGTCCCCGATGAGGCCATCGGTGGCTCTTCGGCCGAGGCTCGGCCACCGGTCCTCAATGCTTGACCCGCGAGGGGCGGTCGGCGCCCGCCGGGGAGTCAGAACATGAAGGCCCCGAAACCAGCAGAGGCGCTGGTTGACAATATCCCCCTTGAAGGGAACAGCGCCATCATCTTCGAGCTCTTCCCCGCTCATTAAATGCGTCGTCCCGCTTCCGGTATCGGGCTTCGCCATCCCGCCATCCCCGAACTTCGCCAGCGCCCACGGCGCTTTCGGCTTCGGCGGCACCGACTCGCATAGTCGGCAGCGCCGTCGAGCTCATCATCTCTAGCCCGAGCCCGCCAGCCGGGCTCGGCGTCCGTCTTCAGGCATTTCCACGGGAATATGCCGTCGCGGCCTGAACACAGCGAGGAAGTCAATGCCTACGGTCAACCGCTACGCCGCGACAACGAGAAGGGTGGAAGCTTACCTAGCGGCCACCCTCTTCTGCTTCTTCTTCTTCTGCGCCTCGGCCACGCCAGAATAGCCCCGAGTCGTCCACGATCAAGCGCCCATTGCCCTGCGTGGGGGCTTGAGCAGTGCGAGCTGAGGCTGGCGAGGTGGCGCCCGCCCAGCTCAAGGCCACCACCGAGGCGGTGAAGCTCAGCAGCTGGCGAGGTCCCAACCTTTCGGCTGAAAGCACCGTCGACGTCGTGGGCTCGCCCGCAGCTCGACGCCGAAGCCCACCTCCTGCGACGCTGCTCGCCCGCCTCGGCCCCGGATGAGCCGCCTCCTCGCTCGAACGAGGACACGCTGGAAGGCGGGGGCTCCCGGCTTCCGTGGGGAGAGGGAGGTTGGGAGCCGAAAAGGACGCACCACGCCGACCTGTAGAGCTCGAGCTCATTAGAAAACCCAAGACGGCAAAGGAATGAGCTAAGGCAAGACGACGAGCACTTACCAGCGCTGCAGAGGTCTCTCGAATTGGGAGGATCCGGGAGCTCCCGGCGCCCTCACCCCCCCGACTTCATCACTTGCTTCATCCAAAACTCCACCTGGGTCGAACCCGAGACCAGGGGCGTTTGGTCGCTTCCCACAAGCGGGGCCTCCTTCTCCTCCATCTCCCACATCCGGAGAGTTCGACGCTGAAGGGCACCACCGCCTTTGCCGAGCCAGGCTCGATGATGTGATTCACCATCAGCCCGGCGCCATGATGCGACGATCTTGCTCACACACCGCCCCTCCACGCCCCCTCCATGGTGTTGTCGTGCGGACCCTCGCGCGCCACAGCTGGCTCCTGGCGAAGGTACGGCCGGTGAACCGAGGCGAGGGTGGGAGGGGTCGTTCTTGAGATAGAACCACTCCTCCCTCCACCCGGGGTTGGCCGACGGGAAGTCATCCTCCCGAAGGATTCCGAACCTTCCCCACAAGCAGCTGCATCGGCGACGCAGGCGACGGGCGCCTCGCCTCCTGCCCGGCAATGGCTAGATCCGCTTAGTCGCAATCCATGAGGCTCATCCCATCGAGGGCGAGCTCGAGCTCATGGATGGGTCCGCCGGCTCGCCGCCCCCAGTAGGGAAGGCCCGCCCCTGCCCGTCGGGTACATTCTGGCATAGGCCGCGGAACTCGTCGACGACAACGCCCCTCTCCGGCGAGCCGCAGGATGACGCGCTGGCGGTGGAGAAGGTCACATCGCGAAGCGAGCCGCGGTAGGCTCGCCCCCGGATGTTCGGAGCAGGTCCTTGATGAGGGCGAAGAAGCGATCCGCGGGCGGCGCCGGATGGGGCTGACCGGCGCGGAAGTCGAATCCCGCCCATGCTCGTCAAGGCGAGTCGGTGACGCCTCGAGCGGCGGGAATGTCCTTACGCCCGCGCCGGGCGTGAAGACAGCTCCGGTGAGGGACTCCTCGGCGCGGCGCCCGAGAAATCGATGGTGCCGAAGCGCATTGCTAGCGCTGCGGGTGTCGTCCAAAGCGGAGAAGCCATCGGGTAGGGAAAACGCACTAGCGTCGCCCCTACCGCGCTGCCAGCTGTGGGTGGGCTACTACCACCGTCACAAGAATGTACGGCTAATCGTGCTCCGATGGCCTAGCTCTAGAGACAATGACACAAGATTTATACTGGTTCGAGGCAAATCGGGCTCCCTAGTCCAGTGTGATCACTATCCGAGCTCAAATGCTCATACGGGGGCTAGTACAAGCAAGGGAGAGAGAGAGAGGGGTCCCAAGTCTCTATGATTGAGGCTAGTGCCAATATCGAAGTGTGTGAGTGCGTGCCGGGTGTTGAAATTTGAACCCGCCTCAACCGGAGGGTCATTTCCCCTTTTATAGTCGCAGGGGCGCGGCTCGGAGAGCTCTCATCGAGTTGAGGACTTAAAGAAAGTGAAAATACATGTACGTAGTTTTGATGCAAGAAAAGAGCTCTGGTGAGTTTCGCGCGACGAGAGCATCTTTCGAGCTCCCGCGCTTTGATGCCGAAATTGGTCGTCGCCGTACGCTGGAATCGTGGATTTGGGCGGTGGTCGCGTCGCCCTGTCTCTAATCGCAGTTTTGAAGACGCCTTCTCGGTGATGGGCGTGCCCATACCGTTGATGGGAAGGCGTACCCCGGCGTACCCGCACGACACCGCGGCGGAGCCGTTGGAGCCGACGGGTATGGCGAGGGGTCAGACGACCTCTCCCCTGTAGCTGTAGAGCGCTACGTGGCTACAGCGTCCGTCGTGGAGTGGTTGGGCTTGTCGAGAGTTGTTGACCGACTTCCGCACCCGCAGCTTCTTGGGGAAGGCAGGTGGTTGAAGCTCTCTACAGCCGTCTTTGCGGCGCTCGTCACGGAGCCTCCGAGCGAGGCGGAAAGAGGCCCGGATGAGGTCTCGGCACGCCGGAGACGAGGGAGCTCGTCGCTCGGAGACCTCGAGGAGGAGCGGAGCGATGGATCTTTGTCTCGAGGAGCTCATTTGCGAGAGCCCGAAGCGGCGAGGCCTGCCTTTGCGTGGAGGCCTCATGCACGGCGAGGACCTCACGAGCCACGGCGGGATGTCTCGTTCGCGGTTGTGCCCGAGACAAGAGCTCGTTCATGGGCATCCCCAACATCGATCCCCGCGGTAGCCGCTTGGGAGAGATGAGGTCTCTCCCAGATGCTATCCGTGCGATGGTTCGCCGTGGAGGCGTCTCTCGCCAGGGATTGATGCTTGGTCGCGGTGCGCTGCGCTGAGCACCCGCTGGTGTAACAACGAGGTTCCGTGAGAACAATGGGTTCCCCGCGAGGCTTTTAGAGTTTTCATTGGCTCGCCGACCCATTCCCCTCACACACACATTGCTCGTAGGGGTGGTGAGAGCGCGAGCTCAATCTTGCCTCGTTGGCCGAGATCGAAAGTGCTCGGGGAGCTGCAATCGGATAGTCTGGGTAGGCTCGAGCTGCGTCGGCCGCTCGCTTGATCACCGGTGGTGATCAACCTCAAGTTCCGAGGATTCAATCTCCGCGGATTCTCAGCCCCGGAGCGTCATCCATTGGCGGGGCCTTCCTCGTCGACGAGGATAGCTGAGTCGATCGTGAGGGCTCAGCGACCGGGACGCCAAGACAAGCGAAAGCCCCGAGCCCTTTCGGGAGCCTCGAGGCGTGGCCGCCGGCGCCGCTTCCCCGTGGCGCTCCCGCCGTGATGTCCCCGGGCGGCCTTCGAAGCTCGAGCCGAGCCGGCCTTCCGAACCCTGGAGGCAGTGAGCTCGCGTCGCGGCTCTCTGTTTTCTGAGCTCGGTAAATGGACCGTTGCGCCGAGCTCTTGGGTTTTTACCCGTTGTGTAAAAAATAACCGTTGAGATCTTACGTTGGGATTTTTTCCGTTGGTGGGGGTTGCCCCATTAATGCCGCGGGGGGCCGTTCAAGCTTCCACCAGGTGTCGCGCGTCGCGTCGATCTCGCGGCATCGATTGCGGGCGGGCGTGGTGCGTGGTGGGTCCCCCGGGCGGCTTCCTCTCTGCCGCCTCCGCCGCATCCGAGCTCTATAAATAGGGAGGAGACGGGGAGCCGGATTTACCTTCCCATCTCTTGCCTTGCTCCACGCCAGAGAGAGAGAGAGAGTTCAATCACCGCCGCCCACTCGTAGATCCGATCCTCCACCTCCCCGCTTCGCCATGGACTCATTCCGGTGATTGAGATGGGCTCGTGGTCGCGTTCGACGGCGGCGGTGGGGAAAGATCGGCGATGCAGCACCGTCTTTGGGCTGCCGTACCCGCGGACGGCGGCGGAGGAGTGGATCATCCCGCCGGCATCGCACGTGGTGCCGGACCCGCCGGCGGGGGTACGCTGCCTCCTTCATCGCCTTCCACGAGCGTGGCTCGGTATGCCAGCGGATTTACTTCTTCCGATTTCCGCCATCGCGATATTTGGGGCGTCGAGCCCCGGACCTCACGCCGAACGGGTGTTGCTCCTCTCCGTCTTCACGATGCTCTCTGCGAGGGTGGTTGGGGATCCCTCCTAACCGGGAGCTCTTCAAGCACCACGCTTCGCCAAGATCCGGACCCTTTGCGAGGCGAAGGGCGCCCGGCCCCGATTGCGTCGCGCGTGCGATCGGGTGTGGGAAGGTCCGGAGTCCTTCCCTGGAGGGACGACTTCCCGCCGGGCCAACCCCGTGGGAGGAAGGAGTGGTTCTACCTCAAGAACGACCTCTTCTACCCCTTCCGCCGCGTACACCGCCGCACTTTCTCGGGAAGCGCTGTGGGCGCGAGGGTCCGTACGACAACACGGTGGAGGATGTGGAGGCGGCCGTGGGCAAGATCAAGGCTCTCCGGACGCCGGGCTGACGGTGGAACCATATCATCGAGGCCCGGCTCGCAAGGCGGTGGTGCCCTCCAGCGTCGAGCTCTCGAATATGGGAGATGGAGAAGGAAGGCCCCATTCGTTGGGGGCGGCGAACGCCCGGTCTCACCGTCGACCGGGTGGGAGTTTTGGATGAAGCGGATGGCGAGAACGGAGCGCGGGCGCTAGGAGCCCCCCGGGTCCTCCCCGATCCGAGACCTCCGTGCTGGTAAGTGCTCGTCCGCCTTGTCTTAGCTCGTTCTTTTGCCGTTTTGAACCTTCTTACGAGCTCGAGCTCTATAGGGTTGGCGTGGTGCGCCCTTTGGTTCCCAACCTCCTCTCGGGCGGAGTTAAGGCAGGATCCTGCCGGCGTGAAAGAGGCCCTCGTTCGGTACGAGGAGGCGGGGTCGTCAGCGGTGGCGGCGAGCAGGCCGTCGAGGAGACCGGGGCCCGCCGAGTCGCGGGGTGGGCCCTCGCCGTCGACGGCTACTCCGACGGGCGCGAGGCCGGACCTGCGTCGGGGCCACGCGAGCTCGCCACAACTGGTGAGGGCCTTGGGCGCAGCAGCGCCAGTTGCACAGCAGGGCCCTGCCCAGCGCCCCTGAAGCCCCCCGACGCAGGGTCGGGTGCCAAGCTGACGGGGGCGTCCCCTTGGCCCCGAGGCGGCCGAAAGAAGAAGAAGAGATGCAATAAGGGGTGGCCACTCGGGTAAACTCTCCGCCCCTTCGTGTTATCGTTATCGTAGCGATCGATCACAAAGCCGACTTCTGGCGCTGTGCTTAAGGGCGGCGGCAGGTACCCTGAGAAGCCGCCAAGGATGATGTGCCGAAGGGGAGGCTACTGAGCGCTCGCTTAGACATGACGGTGAGCTCGATGGCGCCGTTGACCATGAGTCGACGCCGGTGAGCTCTAGCGCGCGGCGCCGGGCGAGCTCGGTGATGGTGACAACAAGCTCGTCAGCGAAAGGGCGGCGCGACGAGTCTGACCACGGCTTTGGCCGAGGATGGCGCGCGACAAGCGGGCTCGGGGTCGGCGATGCCGGGCGCTGTTCTCTCGGGGCGGCGCCGCCGACCAGGGCCTCGCTGACCTCCGGGACCTCCCGTCCCGGGTTTCCTCATCACCGCCGACTGGCCCGTGGGCCAGGCCTTGAATACCGTGTTGAGCTCACTCGAAGAGACTCAGCCAGCGCCCCACCCGGGGGGCTAGTGAGGGAGCGTCCCAGTACCCAGGCTGCCGCGAGTTCCCACGGCGGCGACAGAGATGGAGGAGGTGGTTTTCGGGAGACCCTAGCCATCGAAGAGCGCGCGGAGGGGAGTCCCCGCGCGGCCATCAACCCGCCCCCCAGGCTGAGGAGGTCGCCGACATTTTTACCGATGAGGATGCCAACATGGAGGCAAGGACGGTGCGGGCCGAGGATCGAGGCCTTAGCGGATGAGGCTGTGGAGGTGCCGCCGCCCCTAAATGTCGCCGACGCTCTGCAGGGGTGCCGCTTTCTCGCCGAGGACGATCGAGGTCAACGGGCCTGGTGTTCGGTGAGGTGTCGTGTGGCGAGCGTCCCCTCGTGGGGCGCTGGTGTCGCCCTTCCCGACTTACGCCCCGATGACGCCGCAGCTCGCCTTCGCTCCGAGGACCCAGTGTGCATGCGCCACTACGCGGTCCGGATTCGCCGTGGACGCCAGGTGTCTTTCTTCGCGCTTTCCCGAGTTGCTCACGTATTTGTGCTCTTCAGAAACATGCAGGACTCCATCCGGGTACAACCGACCGGCGCGGCCTTGCCGAGGCGGCGGCTTCGTGAGGAAGCCGACCGAAGGCCGTGCGCGGAGATGTTGCGAGAGCTCAGCGCGACACCCAGCACCGTTCCTCGAGCCGTCCGGGCTGAGGACGCGTCGTCGAGTCTGCTCGCGATGTGGAAGGCCTGGCTTCTCGAGAGGCCCAGAAAAAGGTGGACATCACCGCAGGGGCGGTCCCTGGCCAGGAGGAGCTCCAGTCGGCCCATAAGCTGGCAAATGGGCCGAGAAGATGGAGGAGGAGCTCGAGTCCCTTCGGGCTTCTGAGGCTCGATGACAAGGAGCTTGAGCGCCCTGGGCGACTGAGCTGAGCGCGGAGTCCCCGCGACAAGGACGAAGCTCGCCGCCGAGCAAATTGGCCACCGCTGACGCCGAGCTCAAGAGTGAGTGCTTCCCGATCCTATCTTTCGTCTTGTTTACCTCAACCGTTCGGGCCGATTGTCCCTCGCCGGGCGCGGGCTTTAGCATATGACCACGGCTTTCCGAGAGCCGTGGGTGTATGCTGCGTGCGCTTGGAGGTGGAGAAGGACGGCCGAGGTCGAAACCACGAACCACGGTGCAACGAAAGGTGGGCTCCATGACGAGCCGTGGAGTGCGGTGCAGCCTGCTCCCCTCTTTGCGTCCCCATGTGTTGTGGCTTGGTCCCGACTTGTTGTCTTCGCTCGTTGCACCGCGGCAGACTCCCCGACGGCTGCGCGGAGACCGAGGACAAGAAGCCGGAGCTCGCCGCCTCCGAAGCCTCGCTGAAGCACACACAGCCCGAGTCACGCAAGAAGGAGGCGACCGGGCGTAGCGCACCAGCGGCCTCGTTGGACGCCGAGGAAAGGGCTGAGGGGCCTCCAGAGCCGGTCGCCAAGGCTGTGGAGGAGGCTGAAAGCTCAAAAGCGCGCCCACGAGGGCTTGTGTCCGTGGTCGGGGACGTCTGCGATGTCCCGGGGTGAAGACGTGAGGACCCGGCCAAGCGGGTGGCGGCGATCCCGCCAAAGTGACGGAGGACGCGGGCCGCGTGTGGTGCACAAAGGCGATCCGGCTGTCTTCACCCACTACCCCAAATTCGAGGTCAACATCGTGAAGATTCGCTGGCGCGAGGCGTTGATGATGCCGAAGACCGGACAGGTCGCTGCTGCTGAGGTTGCCACCACGGAGCTGTCTGCTGAGCTCTTCAAGCTTGCCGCCGAGGGAGCTCGAGGTGTTCGAGCCCCGCCGGTGGAGACGGAACGGCCGAAGAGCCCGCCGAGGAGGAAGGCGCAGACGCCCCCCGCCCCGACGCCGATGGACCAAAACCCACCTGCGCGGGAGTAGGAGCTCGAGGCTTGACCTCTTTTTGTCAATGAACTCGTTAAGTCCTCATAATCGAGGCAATCAGTAAAACTTTTAAGGAGCTTCGTGCTTAATGGATGTCACGCTTCTTCTCTTTGTCGCATTTCGTTCCTACTTTGACTCTTTTTATGAGCTTATGATTCGAGAGTTAGATGGCGGGCCATGCCTCGGCCGCGAGGGGTGCTGGAGGTTGCCAGCAAATCGCGCCATGCTCTTTAGTAGTGAGCTCACAACTTAGTCGTTCGGGACGTCATTTGAGTTGAGAGGAGAAAGGGCGAGTTCGTGGTTTGAGCTCATCGCTGAGCTCTAAACTCGCTAGTTTTGCGAAAAAAAGCGGTGTGTTAAAAATGTGGGGTGCGCACCCGATCCTTGTAGCCCCCGAGCAAGGGCGGGCCTTTGCCAGGCGAAGGCCGGCCGTTGCTCAAGCTGCTAAGGAAAGAAATCGAAATGCTTGCACGTATTTTGCATCAAGTTCGCTTTTATTGAGCTCTCGCGGCTACAAGATTTCGAAATACAATTTAAGGGTAGAAGCGGCGTTAGCTGTTCGATGTTCCATGCGTTGGTGAGGACTCAGCCTTGGTGGTCCTTGAGCTTGTACGTGCGTCTCGGCCTCAAGACTTGGTCGATGGTGAAGGGACCCTTCCTGTGCGCGCGAGAGCTTGTGTTTGTCTTTTTGAGCTCGACCCGCCGCCGCAGACGAAGTCACCAATGCCGAAAGCTCGCCCTCGACGTGGCGGTCATGGTAGCGCCTCAGACTACAGGTACTTGGCGGAGTGGATGAGGGCGATGTCCCGAAGCCGTCGAGCTGATCGGCAGCGTCTTCGAGCAGCGCTGGTTATTGTGCTCGTTGAAGGCTTGACGCTGGGCGAACCGTACTCAAGGTCGGTGGGGAGCATGGCCTCGGATCCGAAGACGCAGGAAGAACGGCGTCCGCCCCGTGGCTCTCGCTTGGCGTTGTGCGAAGACTCCACACGACCGACGGGAGGCTGGGCGAGCCACGGTGGGCGTATTTTCCGGCCTCTTGAAGATGCGAGACTTCATGCCCCGCAGATCATCCCGCTAGCTCTTTCTACCCGGCCGTTGGTCCTCGGGTGGCCGACCGAGGCCGTGTCGATGCGGATGCCGTGGATCGCTGCACCGGTCGATGAAGACCTCTCCCACGGTTTGTGCCGTTTGCTCGGTGATGATGGAGTTCGGGACCCGAGCGGTGGATGATGCCTATGAAGAACTTGACGTTTCTCACCCTAGCATCACGCCGATGGGCATGACCTCGATCCACTTTGAGAACTTGTCGATGGCGACGAGGAGGTGCGTGTAGCCCCGGCCGTCTTACGGAAAGGTCCCACCATATCGAGGCCCCGCACCGCAAATGGCCAAGTGAGTGGGATCGTGCGAGGGATGAGCCGGGAGGTGTGTCTGCTTTGCGAAGAACTAGCATCCTTCGCAGCGGTCGGACGATTCGAATGGCGTCCGTAACGGGCGGTTGGCCATAAAACCCCGCGGGTGACTTCCCGACAAGAGGCTCGTGGGCGCCGCATGGGCCGCGCGCCGGGAGTGGATCTCTTCGACGAGATTCTCCCCTTGCTCATAAGTGATGCGCCGCCTGGAGGATGCCGGGGCTCCACGCGGTAGAGCTCTTGCCCGACGTGGACGAGCGACCTGGCCCCCTTGGCTAGGCGCGATTCCTCTTTGCCCCGGGGAGCTTGCCTTCCTTTGAACCACTGAGCGGTGGGATCCGCCATCGGCCGGAGCCGCTCTGTTGCGTTTTCCTAAGCGCAAGTGCCAAAAAGGCAAAACACTTGGGAACCACAAGTTGACTTCCCACAACGACTTCGTCGGAATTGTTACATTCAGCCTACCATCGCCGCACGGGATGTCGGGTGGCATTCTGTAGCATTTTACGCTGAACAAGTCCGCAAGCGCACGGAAATACCGTTGTAGCATTTCACCCGGAGATATTCAGGGTATCGGTTATTTATATTTTCCCAAAGGAAGGCATGGTGTAGGACTCTAGCGGGGAATGAACAAGACAACATGTCTATGCGGTTGACCAATACTCAATACAGGGGTAAGTCATGATAGTTTAAGATAGTGTGACACACACTTGGGCCAACCTCAAGGATAAAAAGGAAAATAAAGAATAAAGAATATTCCTAAGTGGAGCGGGCATTCTAAAGTAGGCGTACAAAGAACCGTTAATAATCATACAAAACATAGATGACTAGAGTTTTAGGCTGAGAGTGAGATGGACGGGGAGACCTCCCCGAGCATCCGCCCGAAGGAAGGCATTTTACGAACTCCTACAAACACACGAGCGTGGGGGATTTCAAGGGACGGACAAGGCTTGTCACGACCAAGCCGCCTACCCCCTCAACCGTGGCATGCACTCATATTCGAAGGATACCTGCATCCTGGACACCACGTCCCCATACTAGGACACTACTCATGTCCCCATGGCCCCCACCCTACCTGGATGGACGGAATAGAACACGAGCAAACCCCGAAGGAGCTGGCACAACGAACCCGCCACCTCAAAGACAACTCTTACTCTACTCAAATACATGGCACGAATGGTTAGGCCCTAAGTTCTATCGACTAACCACGACATAGGAACTATAGTCTAGTTCTTCTATCATGATTGTGTATTAGAACAACATGTCAAGAATATAACATGTAAATACTCTAGCTCTATTGCACAAGCATATGAGATCAAGACTTGAGGATAAACCATAAATGTATTCATACCGAATATTCCTTCTCCCAAGTACAAGCTCTCCAATGAAGCTTAGCCTTGCTCCAAATACTACTAAAGACTAAAAAGAACTAGAGAAGTGGAGGAGTAGAGAGGAGAGGAGAAGAAGAGTAGAAAGTGAGGAGGCTCCAAATGGTGTGTGTTGAGAGAGGGAGAGAGGGGGCCTACTTATACACACTTGGAGGAGGGGCCTAAGTGCTAAATTACACCAAACCGACCTGGTAAACCTTCCTTGTGTGCGCAAACCGACCAACTCGGGGGTGAAACCCCGCTTTGGAAGGTGCACGAACCGCCTCCCGGGCTGGGCCGAACCCTCTCGGGGAGGTGCGGCCGCACCGGTGAGCTGGTGCAAGCCCCCCGGCTCGGCCTGGCCGGGTTCTTGGTGGGTGTCGCCTTTCGCCTAAAAGTTGTGGGCCGGGCTTTGCTCGGCCAGTTTGATGTTTTGGGTCGATTTGCTCCTGAGGCTTGAGTTTTGCAATAATGCGCTTCCCTGGAAGGCGTACTTTGGTCGATTTTCCACTTGCTTTTATTATAAATCTGCAAAATAAAATACAAGATACTACAAGTAGAATTTATTAGTGATAAATGCATATGAGTATAAAAAGGTTTGATTTTACTCCTTTTATGATAGTAAGTTAACGGGGAAAAATATATCGTTGGTTACCGTCAACACCGTCGCGGTCGAGCTCGATCGGCCCCGAGCCCGAGTTGGGTGTGAGCTCGTGGCTAGGCAAGCCTTCGCGTTGGGGGCTCGGGCTTGTGGGGCGTCTACCTCCATAGGGTCGAGCTCGGGCGTCGGGCGGTCGAGTTCGCGTCTATCGTCGCAGGGTCGTCTTTGGAGTCGTATCGATGGCTTGCGCTGCTCGTGCATGAAGACACTGGCGGGATCGGCGGCGATATCGGCCAGCGAGCTTGGCGAGAACATCAGCGTTGTTGTTGAGGTGGCGCGTGAATGTGGTTGACCTCGAGCCCGTGGAAGTGCTCCTCGAGCTCTGGACCTTCTGGTGGTAGGTGATCATCTTCGGGTTGATGCGGTCGACTTCCTTCATGACTTGGTTCCTGACGAGCTCAGGTCGCCCGGACCTCGAGGTGCGGACGCCCGAGCTTCCTTGCGCGTGCTAAGCCGTTCACCGGGGCCTCTCGTGCTCGGCCACGTTGTTGGACGGGGAAAGTGTAGGCGGATGGAGTACTTCATGCGCACCTTGTTTTGGGGAGATGAAGACGAGTCCGACGCCGGCGCCGTACTTCTTTGCGGACGCGTCGAGTCACGGCGTCGGTACCGATGTCGTCGGGCACGGGCGCATCGACCTCGATCCACTCCGCGATGAAGTACGCTGGGGCAGGGATTTTATGGCGTCTGGGGGCGTAGGTGATGTCGGGTCCATGAGCTCAATAGCCCAGCAGGCCATGCGGCCCGTAACCTCGGGGCTACGGGATGACCTCGCCAGGGAACTTACGACTGACCAGATAAAATTAGTAATACTGAGCTTCTTGTAGGGTGATCGAGGCTGGCGATACCGCGAGCTTCGAGCTGTGTGTTCACGGTCTTGGTGTCGGTGAGGACTTCAGCGATGATACACCGGCTGGCATACCTTGGCGGCCGTGCCCTTCCTCCCCCTCTCGACAACGGCGCGGTGCTCACCACCTTCGAGGTGGGCCAGATGTAAGGAGGATCGGTTCATTGGGTATGGGCGCGGCAGTACGGGGCGGATTAGCAAGTATTGCTTCAATCGAGCTTCTTTGGGCCTCATCGGTCGAGCAAAGCGCTCGACTTCTTCAACGGACTTGCGAGTGGGAAGCTCCGTTCTCGAGTCGAGCTATATGAAACGACTTAACGCGGCCGGGCACCCGGTGGTCGTTGCACGCACTGACGTTTTTGATTCGGCTTTATATTAAAGTGATGGCGGCAATTTTCTCGGGGTTGGCCTCGATGCCACGTTAGGAGGCGATGAAGCCAAACAACTTCCTCGAGGACCCCGAAGACACACTTCTCGGGATTGAGCTTGACTCCGAACTCTCGGAGCTTGGCAAAAGAACCTTTTTCGAAGTCGGATGAGCTCTTTCGGCGCTTCATCTTGACAACGATGTCGTGCGACATATGCTTCTGAGCTTTTCGAGAGCTCTTTGAAGACTTTTCTGCATGCACCTCTGAAAGGTGGCGCGCGGATTTTCAAACCGAAGGGGCATTGTTACGTAACAGAATCGCCAAACGGAGGATGAAGGAGGTAGCAAGCTGATCGAGCTCGCTTCATCGCGATCTGGTGGTAGCCGGAGTAGGCGTCGAGAAAACAGCGTCTCGCACCCGGAGTGGGAGTCAACAATTTGGTCGATGCGCGGCAAAGGAAACGGATCCTTCGGGCATGCCTTGTTGAGACCCGTGTAATCAACACACATTCTCCATTTCCCATTCTTCTTCTTAACTAGAACTGGGTTGGCTATCCACTCGGGATGATACACCTCCTTGATAAACCTAGCGGCTAAGAGCTTATCTATCTCCTCGGCATTGGCGTCGATCGTCGTCGAAACGCGTCTCGACCTGCGCTTCACCGGCCGAGAGCTGGGTTTGATGTTCAAGGAGTGCTCGGCGACTTCCCTCGGTATGCCCGGCATGTCGAGGCCCCCCACTGAGGCCACATCGAGGTTCGTGCGGAGGAAGTCGACAGGCTCGCTTTCCTATTTGGGAGGCTCGGCACCCACAGAGGAGAGTGCGCCCATCGTCGGACGTGATCTCCTTGGCGTCCTTCGGGCTCAATGTGTGACCTTTCGAGGCTCGGCGGTCGGAGCTGCGTGCTTCCACCTTCGAAGCTCGATGGTTGAGCTCGTGCTCGCCTTCTTTTGAGCTCGGGGAGTCTTCGGCGCTGGCACAGGCCGCCATCTTAGGCGACATCTGCTCGATCTCGGCAATGGCATCGGGCGTCTTTGGGCAGGCGGCGGCCTCGCGGCGATGCGTGCTTTCGAAGGTGGAGTCGACGGTGATGACCCCTCGGACCGGGATCTTGAGCGAAGGTAGGTGTAGTTGGGGACGGCCATGAACTTCGCATACGGCCGCCCCCAGCGAGGGGGGCGTGGTAGGCGTTGAGCGGGGCACCTCGAGCGTGGGGACCTCCTTGCGGAAGTTGTCGGGGTGACGAAGGTGACGAGAGGTCAATCCGTCCCAGGGCGGGAGCATCTGCTTCCACTGGCACCACCCCTCGTGGATCGGCTCCGGCGACGGTCGGAGACGTGCCTTTGGGATGCCAAGGGGGCTTGGAGGCGCGTGGAGGTAGAGGAGGTTAAGGCCGGCTGCCGGCCATCAACACCTTTAGGCGCAAGGTGCCAATGATGGGATCGACGACGGCGGGTACCTCCTGGGTACGGGATGTGTCGGGGATGATCGGCCTTGTCGAGAGGTGGTCGCCCAGAGGCTCGACCACTTGAGGTGCTCGGGGTGGCCGCTCGGTGAAGAGGACCTCGCGGCGTGTGTGAGCTCGTCGGCACTTGGACTCGTGGCCGGTCTCCCACGAAGACGACGCTGATATGGCCAGATCCTCGATGTACATGTCGTCGAACTCGTCGGGAGTCGGCCGTGGCCTTGTCGTCGTCATCCTTGTCGCCCCACGCCAGAAGTGTGCCCATCACGTGCTTCTTCATGAGATGGCAATCCTTCATCTTATGCTTGACCGGCCCCTGCGGGTGCGGGCACGGCTCCTCGAGCATCTTGTTGAAGTGTTCTTTGGGGATCTAAGGGCTTGCCGCCCCTTGCCGCCGACCTTGCGCTTGTCCGGCGGCCACGAACTCGTCGTCGTTGTCGCCGCGGGGCGCTTTGTTCTTCTTGTTCTTCTTCCCCGGAGTTCGATCCCCGCTTCTTCATCGCCGCCCTTGGCTTGCCCTTGCGCGACGGGCGGAGGCAGGCGCCCTCTCCCTCGGCGTGACGCGTGGCGGTCGTCGAGGAGCTCCTTCACGGTTCGGGGCCACGGATGCCGGGGCTCATGGATCGGGGTCTCGCGGTAGTGCTTGGGGTGAAGGCGGTGATGATCTCGGAGTCGAGGCCTCCAGGAGGTTGTTGCGAGGCTTGAGAAGCGCGATGTAGTCGCGCGGGCTCTCCCCCCTTCTTCGCTGCAGCCTCGCAGTCCCATGTGGGTCAGCTTAGCGGGCGTAGGTGCCACGGAAGTTCTTAGAGCCGAGGAGGCGTCGCGCAGGTCCTCCCGATTGCGGATGGTGCCCTCGGGGGAGTGCTCAAGCCATGATCGCGCCCGAATCTGAGGTAGAGTGGGAGGGTTGCGAATGATGAAATAGTTCTTTGTCGGCACCTCAGGCGGCGGCCAAGGCGGTAGTCCTCGAGCCACGTGGCGGTCGGTCTCCCCATTGTACTTCACTTGCAGGAGTCGGGAGCTCGGAAGCAAAGGAGAGACGGGCGTCGTGGATCGTGAGCCCGGCGACCTTAAAGCCTCCTCGAGCGCTCGAGCTCGAGGGGCGGCGATCCCGTTTGGGAGGCGGGCTCCGGCGTGCCGGCGTGGGGCCTCTGGCTCTTGTCTTCTTGTATCGTGGCGGCCACGCGTCGCTTGCTGTAGAGTGCGGGGCGCTTCGTGGTCGTCAGCGGTGGTACTAATGTCGTCGATCACAGGGGCGTTCTTCTCGGCTTCGAGCCTCAGCTTTGCGGGCGTTGATGGTGTCCCAGCGTCGCGGTTCTCGCCGACTGCGTCGTCGTCGCGTGGACCTCGGGGTGGGAGGAAGCCTCGTGCTCCTCCAGCGATGCGTCGGTGAGGCAGCGAGCTTGCTTGCCTCGGCTGGACCGCCGCCTCGCCGCGAGTCTCTTGAGCTGCTCATGGGTCTGCGTGCCTCGGGTCCCTGGGGGGCGCACACGGCGTAGGAGGCAGCGGCGGCCGCCGAGTTGCAGGGATGCTCTCCGAACAGCGGCGGGGAGGCTGTTCGAGCCCTGCGTCGGTTGATGCGGTCGGGGACCTCGCGGGCTCGAGCTGCGTGCTGCGTGATTGCTTTGTCTCCCTCCGCTCGGGCGAGGAGAGGCTGCGCTCTGAGGCACGCTGGCGTTCGAGCTCCTCGAGCTCTTCCGGCCGAGCCTTGACGCGGCGAGTCGGGCGGCTCACGCGCCCGCGGCGAGTCCCGTGGCGTGTGTTGGGAGGCGTCGCTCGAGTGGACTTCCTCTACCGCGCCCTCGGGGTGCCCAGTGACACATGTAGCACCGGCCAGCGTGGGGTCACAATCCATGAGGCTCATCCCATCGAGGGCGAGCTCGAGCTCATGGATCTTCGGTCTCTGCGGGACTCGTCGCCCGATGGAGTGGAAAACCCTTTGGGCCGGCCGGGGTACGATGCGGCATAGGCTGCCGTGGAACTCATCGGCCAAACAACGCCTCCTCTCAGACGAAGCTGCGGGGACGGCGTTGGCGGTGGAGAAAGGTCACATCGGCGAGCGAGCCTGCGTAGGCTCGCGTCCGAGATGTTCGGAGGCGGGTCCTTGATGAGGGCGAAGAAGCTGATCCGCGGCGCGCGGATGGGGCAATCGCGCGAAGTCGAATCCCGCCCCATGCTCGTCGGGATCTTGAGTCGGTGACGCCTCGAGACGTCGGGAATGTCCTCGCGCCCCGTCGGGCGCGTGAAGGCCAGCCTGGGGAGGACTCCTCCGGCGGCGCTAGAGAAATCGATGGTGCCGACGCGCATTGCTAGCGGCTGCGGGTGTCGTCGGCGGAGGAAGCCATCGGAAAGTGGGGAAAACGCCACACTAGCTGCCCCTCTCCCTCGCGCCAACTATCGCGGGTCTAATACCACCGGCCACAGTAATGCCCCGCTCATGCGTTCATGGCCTAGCTCTAGAGACAATGACACAAGATTTATACTAGTTCGGGGCAAATCGGGCTCCCTAGTCCAAATGTGATCACTATCCGAGCTCGATGCTCATACCGGGGCTAGTACAAGCAAGGCGAGAGAGGGAGAGGGCTCCCAAGTCTCTATGATTGAGGCTAGTGCCAATATCGAAAGTGTGTGAGTGCGGTGGCTTTGGGTGTTGGAAATCTTGAACCTCGCCCAACCTGAGGGGCTGCCTCCCCTTTTATAGTCGCAAGGGGGCGAGGCTCGAGAGCTCTCGATCATCAAATGAGTTGAGGACTTAAAGAAAAGTGAAAAAT
>JADLZK010008124.1:0-95804 GCA_015847255.1 Hyparrhenia diplandra | reverse complement strand
TAACCCTGAGGTTATTTTTGCCGACTCGATATTTTTCGATCCGACGCCCCGCGCCATCGGTAGCCTTGCATCCACGCAACCTCCCCGATCGCCACGCGGCCGGCCCTTCCGGCCCACCGGGAACGCGCCCCGGTGTTTTGAGGGCCCAAAACCCGCCAAACCCGCCACCGATGGTTTTGAGGCCCAAAACCACTAAACTCCAGCTACCATGGTTTTGAGGGGCAAACCACTCAAAACCTCCTCGACGCCACGCCGTCACGCTGCCTTGGACCGCCCCGAAGTCGCCAAGTCATCCGGAAGCCCTCACCGCCTCAAGACGCTTTGCAGGCCTTGACCTCGGACCGACACGGGTCTCCTCAAGCCACGTCCTCGTGCATCCGCGCCGGCGTCCCGCAGATGTCACCACTATGGCTAGCCGGCCACGCTACGATCCGTCCTCTCGCCCAAGCCTCACGCTCAGCCCTGCGCTCTCCTCGCCGTCCAATGTCTGGCCCTCAAGACGCCCCTCCTTTTGGCTCTTCACCTCACCGCCACAAATGCCTTCATCTCCGGAAACGCCCACACCCTCGCACTAACACGAACTCAAGCGTATACGCCTTCGGCCACACCTTTACTCGCGGTGCCGTGCGTGAAACATAGCCGGGCAAGTAAAAGTGCATAAAAAGAAAATAGAAAGGAGGTCATGTTGGACTCGCTCGACACACACTCACATCACAAAACTAAACACATGCTGACCTAAATCAACCATGTGTTCGCAGCATCTCCCCCTTGATGAGTGCATTGTCAACATTCAACACAAAGAGCGTGATAAGATAGAAGAAAGTACATCCAGAACACAGCTGCAGACGACCTCAAACCGGATAGCAAAAACATGGAGCACAGACTTGGTTCCCAAAGACATGAGCAAAAGGCTCATTGGCTCCAAAGCTCTCAAGCTACATTGCATACGAGATCCTCAAGAAGAGGTAGAACAAAGTGCTCAACACCACCAGCAAAGCCCAAACCACCATACTTCTTCACACACAAGCAAATGCCTAGGACCCTCAAGACGTAGTGTGTAAGTGCAAAGGCTCTACACACACATCTAGCTCAAAAGCAAGCTACGATAAACAAATGCACCTCACCGGCTCTCTTTGTATCTTTCTCCCTTGTTGGCACACATGCACTAATCAAGCTATGAAATGCAATATGTCACAATGCAAAGCTTCAAGATTATATTCAAACTCAATGAGAGAGTGCTCTAAAGTGGTACCATAGCAATACAAATAAACTACAAGTAAGCTAGTCGTGCAGCTCTCAAGCTAATCGGGGATGATATGAAATATGGCAGCCAAAAAGCATTTTGAGCAAATTTTAGTATCTTGCAAAAAGGAGGTTCACCATCAAACATAGCTGCACCTAAGCACAAAGTAGATAGGAGGATCAACTAAGTGCTTAAACATGTAAACGCGGTGAAACTACCCCAAGCAAATAAGCTCTCGCATATCATGCTAGACATTGTTGCACAAACTTGTGTTCATTTTAGTTCCTCCTGCAGTTGCAAATGTTCACAAGTTACGAGAGAGCATGCGAAAGTGGTTATCCACATTTGCTCTCGGCTTTACTAATCAACCATGTCAAATGCCTTATGTGCGGAGTTGAGCAATGTATTTCTCAGCTTTCTAAAGACAATGGTCCTCGGGTCAAACACAATGAAGTCCAAGTTCATCCACGAGTGCAAGTGAAAGCAAATAGCCTCAACTTCAAAGTGTGGCAAATGGACTCCACTCGGGATCTTTCTTTTCATCACTAGCTTTTGGGACTCATGTTTTAGCATGGTATTATCATGAAAAATCTAAGCAAGTGAATGAAATCAAAGCATGAGACATAGCTACCAAGCATACACTGATAGCTCAAAGGATCCTCAACACTCCTTTCCACTCATGATAGAAGCTTTCAGCCTTCAAAGGTGAACCAAGATTTAATTTCCCCATCATCCATTTAATCAAGTTCCTCACATTTGGGAAAAGGTTGCTCACTCTACAACATACATCAAGCATGATTTCAGAGTCTGCCAGCTGAAGCTACCATTCAATACCTCATACTACTAAGAGCACAACCTCATTCGCATCAATATAAAAAGTGAAGCTCGACGATATGCAAGTATGATACAAAAAGTCAAAACAAACCTAAAACTACATCCTGTGACATCATCAACTCACAAAGCTACCCTCAAAAGTGGGATAGCACACCAACTCTCCACGGCCGGGCAAAACGGACTTGGCTCCAGGTGGCTCTCTGCGGGAAAAATGTCCTCAAGTAACTGCAAGGTTCGCACACATGCCGCATATCTATGTCCCCCTCTTTCTCCCGGGTGATCCTCGTGAAGTGGTACCTCACCTCTACATGTGTTTGGTCCTGGGAGTGAAGGGATCGCGGTCTTTTGGCAACACCTCACGTACCTCCCATGCTATCACACAAACAAGCGGGTACACTCTAGACACAGAGCCAAAAGTCTCAAAGTGGCAACCATCCACAAACGCTACTGAACATACAAGCAAAGCGCCAGCAGCTGAACATGCTCGCAAATCACCGAGTCGACACCAGAATCGCATCAGCAGACGCACTACAAGACACAAGAGAAGTACTCAAGAAACTCGACAGTACCAGAGGGTAGACTCTCTATGCATACGATCACTCAACAAAGTATAATCGTGAGATCCGGACAATCTCACACGTGAGAGAGGGTGCAGCACAGGCTCGAGCACCATAGGCCAAAAGTCGTGGGTAAACGCGAAGTACCTCAAGATCCTCTTCTTGGCTGTACCTCGAAGTGTAGAGGTGCGCATGGGCGTAAGATCGTGGAAAAGCGCTATGCTAGAGGCACACACCGCGTAAACCTGGATAAGCTCCGGGCGCCACCGGGCCACAGTACAAAGCACAACCGACCATGCCTCCGTACTCCCTTTGGTCCATAAAGCATCCCTGTCCTCGGCCCGTAATGGCCGGCACTGCCGTTTACATGGCGTCGAAAAGAGGCTCTGGCCTCACCCATGCGTAAACTCTAGCGGATGATGTCCTTCGTGTACTCTGCCCGCGTGTACGGTAAGATCCCGGGCCCTTGGTTTGGTTTCTGGATTTCGCAGTCCAAGGAAGTAGTCGCACACCATCATGCTCATCTCAAACTCGCCATAATCTCAAGAAAACCTCGAATACCATATAGCATGTGAAGAGCCACCTGTAAAGATGCGATATCATCCACATATATCCGACTAGAGTAAGCAAGTCATTTGCCTTTCCTAAGGCAAGTAGAACAAAGTCTTGCTCCATGCATCACAAAACCCTCTTTAGCTAAGAGAGCGCTTCACATACCTGCCTTCGCACTCAGCCTGCTTGTTTCAGCCGCATACAGGCCTTTGTACAACTCCTAGGCACATAGTCGCTGGGTGTCTCAGTAAGCCAGGGATGCCAAAACCCCTCGGCCGTGCCCTGTTAGCATGCCACCCTCCCTCCTCTATGAACCCATTTAGGAAAAAGCACTCTCGTGGACATCCATCCTGAAGAGCTTAAAAGCCCTTCGCGTCGCGAAAGGCAAGCAAAATCCTAATAGCTTCTATGCGGCTACAGCGTGGAGCTCAGGCTGCCTTCGTGAGGCTCCATTCCCTCTTTTTCCGACAAAACCCTCGGGCAACTAATCTCGCTTCTTTGTTTCTCACCTCACACCACACCATCCTCACTGCTTGCTTTTGAACACCCACTCTAGTACCTATGTGGGATGACACTCCACTCACAGAGGTGACTACCACCCAAACTTCTGGTTCCTCTCAAAGTTCTCAGAACTCCTCATGGCATGGCATTGGACTCCACCGACCGGAGTAATGCAAAGCAGCTACATCTTTGGGCTCAAGAGTGGAAAACAAAATGCGTAATGAGCTTAAATGACACGTGGCATAAGCTTCTTTGTGGAACGAAGCTACCCTCTCGATTAAAGTCCTCCAATCATGGTCTCCGTGGCGACGCTGGACAGTATGCTCGCCGAGGCCGCGCTGCCAAGATGCGTCGCTTCCTCGACCGAGTGGGAAACCTCGCAAACGTGCCTCGCCTCGAGGGGCTCGCCCACGGACCCCCGTGAAGTAGTGGTAGTAGGGTCCGTCCGTGCAGCAACCGCCGCCGCTGGCTGTGGTCGACCGCAAGCCGCGTGGGAGCGTCGCTTCCCGATCACGCCCAACGCCTCCCCCGCTCCTCCTCCACAAAGATGCTCGGCCTTCCATCTCATCCTTTCCCTCGCACGACTCCAAACACGTACGTACAGGAACAAGGCTGCGGGCTTTCACCGAAAAGTAAACCCTCACATGTCTCTACAACGCAAGTAGTCTCAAGATTTTAGAACTCTCAGAAGCATGTGAGTGCAAAAGCATATCCGAGCGAAAAATGCCATCGCCGGATCGGACTCAAACTTGTCGAGATCACTCTTGCTTCTTGAGGCAAGTGGGATGAAACACACGTGCATCCAAATACACATCGAAGTGGCTTCTTAATACCTTGGGCACCCTCCCAAACCGCGTACCTCATATGATGCCCTCCTTTCTGGTGAAAGCACCTAAGAAAATGCGTTGGAGACATGGCACGGCCACTGCGTGTTGATTGCCCCACAATACTCCTGAGTCTTGCGTCCATCGAGCATGGTCCTCGGCCATCTCCACAAGCGCCCTGCTCTTCCAGCCAACAATCCCATTCTCCTCACAAGGACATATGCAGCGCTAGAAAGAAACCCGGGTGCTCGGCCACCAAGGTTAGCGAAAGAGACCTCGACTCAGAGTTCTGAATTCGCAGGCCATTGTCACCGCTAGCGACCGGAATGGCTGCAAGCCTCGTAACCTCCGCTTCTCGGCCTCAAATCAGATCACGAAAGCAAAACCGAAGTTTCCCATACCTTTCTGCCTCCATGAAAAAGACTCCAAGAGTATCTCGCGAAAATCGCCAACGATCACTAGACAATACCTCACTTTCCCACCGGATCGACCTCACCCTCGGTGATGGGACCAATCCGGGCAGTCCATGCGGAAGGATCTCCCAGTCTCGAGGTCATAACTGAAAGTAACTCCGGGTGGTGGGAAGCGGTGCATACTCATCTTCTCGCGTTGATCTGCAGTGGGTGGCAGAAAACCAAATCCTTTCCCTCAAATTTGAGCTTTAGCAATCCTCTGGACGTAGATCTTACTGAACCTCAACCTCGCCAGAGAAGGTCAGCCCTCAAGTGACCCAGTCTCCCTGGGTGCCACTTCCACAACCGTCAGAGGTAGAAAGAACCAAACCTCAACAAGCAACGTAAGATGTGCCAAAAGCCCTCGAGATCAAGACGAAGACTCTTGCCCAGGCACAATCCGGAAGCTAGAAATGAGATCATCATGTAGAGTCCAAAACTCCTCGAGAACACTCCAACCTTGAAAGGCATCTCATACCCATCTCGCCATGGAGCCGAGACACATGTAGAGCAGAGTTGAAGTGAAGGTTGGAGACGAAGCCAGCCACATCCTTGAGCACAAAGTGCCATTGATTCCTCATTGACTCTCGGTATAGAATCTCTCCCCTCCGCTGCATGTCAAAAGTGATGTACTCTCTTCGCTCTTCATGGGGGTGAGGCCGGAGAAACCACCTGGAGTTAACACTGGCACATGTGTCGAGAATGCACCGAGTCAATGAGCCACATATCCTCCAAACCTTTCCAAAATTCTCGTGACAACTGGCAGAACATGGGATGAGCATAAGGCGGCACAACACCGTGGTTAGTAAACTCTGGAAGAGTGCCTCGCTGCTGAACACCATCTTGCTCGGCCACGCGATTAGGCAAAAACACAACCATCCTAGCATCTTACTAAACAGCTACCACGCATCTGCCAAAAAGCCGCGGGTGCACTCCCTCTTAGATCAACCTCAAAATCTCTGGGAAAAGCTGAGAGGATCTACGCTCTCACTCACGTGAGCACTACTCACTAAAGCGCAGTCTCTTGCCAAACCGCGGGCTCCAAAACCTCTCGAGGCTCTCCTACCTTCGCCTAGCAACCCGCCTCTCAACTCGCACACGCACTACCCTCCCTCATACATGCGCGTGGTGGGTGATACATGTCACGGTGCCTCAACACTCCACGCCTCTAGCATCCCTCTTTCCCTCCTAGCAAACCCAAATCCAAGTGACCATCTCTCGCAATACTACATGCTGATACTCTCACCTCTCTGCTTAGGTGGTGGCCGGGTTCACTCTCTTGCAGGATGGTTCACTCTTTTGTTGTGGTCTGGCCTTGTGGGAAGGGTTTCCTCAAAGTGATCCTCGGGCAAAAGTGTCAAGTGGGTTCTTATGCAGTGTTCGGTTTCTGAAGTCACATACTCTGTTTGAGGTGGAGTCTTTAGCTGGCTCTTTGGAGAATGCCATCTTGCACAATGGGCTTGCAGGCTCAGTGGAGTGATCTCTTGGTCAAATTCTGGGAGTGCTGGTTGGTCTCTCACTCGAAGCCTCAAACCACCACTCACCTCGACTAACCTTGCCATAAATGTACTTCTCCTTCCCACCTATGAAGCAAAGCTCTCCAACTCGCTGTGTCAGCCCTCCTCGAATCACTCCATCATCACATGCCAAGCCTGCTCATCAGGTCTTCATTAGTATTGTAGTGCCTACGAATTCCGATCCGTCGATTGGCGCCATTGCCGGCCCA
Organism: Hyparrhenia diplandra; assembly: GCA_015847255.1. NCBI lineage: Eukaryota > Viridiplantae > Streptophyta > Magnoliopsida > Poales > Poaceae > Hyparrhenia > Hyparrhenia diplandra. The sequence goes on along the minus strand of JADLZK010008124.1, from coordinate 89,115 downwards.
TTGCCACGACTCTGCTCACATCTTCTATATAAACTTCCACCGGCCCTGCTGCTCCTCAACTCCTCTGCACATCTCCTCTTTGCCATCTCCACTCTCATCATCTCGACTCCAGTGCGCACCCTCGCACTGTCTGATCACCTGCCATCACTGGCAGTAGCTCGTCCAGACTCCCCGACCCTGTGCCGCTTCTGTACGTAGCATTATTACTCTGTTCGTTCGTTCATTAAGTTCTATGCCTGAGAAAAAAAGAGATAGGATTAATCGCATTTGTATTCAACTAACTTGCTCTTGTTCTATGCAGCATCCTCAGAGATCCTCCACCGTGTCGATCGCCTGAGGATGGAGGTTATTGCCGTCAAGGCTGCGGGTTGGAGTGGTGGGAAAAGCGTTGGGCGCCGTCTCGGGCACTTTGCTGGAGGCGTGGGCCGCCAGCAAAGGTCTCGGCCCCAACGTCGATGCCCTCAAGGCGCAGCTGCTGTACGCGCAGGCCTTGCTTGACAACGCAAAGTCAAGGGAGATCCACAGCCCAGCGCTCAGGGATATGCTGAGAAAGCTGCGTCAGCTGGCCTACGACACCGACGACTTGCTCGACGAGCTCGACTACTTCCGCATCCAGGACGAGGTCGACGGCACCAGCCATGCCGCCGATGCGCAAGCTTGGTGTTGCGTCCAAGGCCTCGTCCTTAACGCTCGCCACACTAAAAGAGCTATCACTGGTAATCTCAAGCTCTCCTCTGGCTCAATATTGAAGTTTAATAGGGTGGAAATTTCTACAAAAATGAAGAGCATCATAGAGAACCTCAGGCCTCTATGTGCTATGGTCTCCAACGGTCTTAATCTAGAGTTCATGGGCACCAGTCGTATCACTAGAAAAGACCTTGCTAACAAACGGCCTATAACCACCTCGGACATTTCCGAGACTAAATTATATGGGAGGGACATCCAAAAGAAAATAGTTGTTGATGGAATTATCCATGGAAAATATTTTGCTAATACTAATGAGCTTGTTGTGCTTCCGATTGTTGGTCCTGGGGGGATTGGTAAGACAACTTTCACACAACATGTTTATGCAGAACTGAAGAGCCATTTTGACGTCACAATTTGGATATGTGTCTCCATCAATTTTACTGCTAGTTGGTTGGCACAGGAAGCTGTGAAACAAATTCTAGTGTTGATGGTGAAAAGGGAAACAGTAGTGTTCAAGATTTAATCGAACAAAGATTGAAATCTAAGCGGTTTTTGCTTGTTCTCGATGATATGTGGGTGTGCCTTGAGGATGAATGGAAAAAATATTAGCACCATTTCAAAGGGCAGGGGAAAAAGGTAGTATGGTAATAGTGACCACTCGGATTCCTGAGGTGGCAAAATCAGTTATTAATATAGTTGATTGTCTAGAAATGCAACACTTAGAGGGTAAAGATTCCATGGGAATAGAAATGGGACGCTTAGAGGGTGAAGATTTCATGCATTTTTTGAAGCTTGCATATTTAGCGGTCAGAAGGCATGGGAAGGTCACACAGAATTACGTGATATTGGGGAAAAGATAATGAGCAAATTGAAAGGTTTTCCTCTTGCAGCAAAAAAACTGTAGGAAGATTACTAAGAAACCAACTTACTTTAGAACACTGGGCTAACGTTCTAGAAAGCAAAGAATGGGAACTCCAAACCAATGATAATGACATTATGCCTGCATTAAAGATTAGCTATGATTACCTTCCTTTCCATTTGCAACAATGCTTTTACTATTGTGCTTTGTTTCCTGAAGACTACGAATTTGACAGTAAAGAGTTAGTTCACTTGTGGATAGGACTAGGTATTGTACAACCATGTGACCTAACCAGAAGAATTGAAGATGTTGGATTGTGCTACTTAGATGACTTGGTTAATCATGGGTTTTAAAAAAGAACAAAAGAAATGATGCTTCACCTTATTATGTTGTCCATGACCTACTATATGATTTGGCAGTTAATATTTCATCGTTTGATTGTCTCAGCATATGTAGTTCCAATGTGAAGTCAATACATATTCGCCAAGATATACGTCACTTGTCTATCATCATAGATGACAAGGATGTAGAGGACATAAAGACTTTCAAGTACTACAAAAATGACTTGAGTGCACTTGATAAAATATTAAATGTTGAAAACTTGCGTACTTTGATGGTGTTTGGAGGACACCATGATAGCTTCGCCAAGACTTTTTGTGATTTATTTGAGAAAACTATAGCCCTTCGTGCTATTTATTTATCTGGAGCATCGTCATATACTATGAAGGATATGTTCAACAAGTTTCCAAAGAATATTCATCTTCGCTACCTAAGGATAAAATCAGTTGATCACACACAATACATAGACTTTAGTGCTCTAACTAGATTGTATCATTTAGAGGTCATAGATATGCATGAGTGCTATGTTCCATATGGTTTTTCCACAAAACATATGAGTAACCTTGCAAAGTTGCGTCACTTTCTTGTGCCACAAGATATGCTTCAACTTCACTCTAACATAGTTGAGGTGGGAAAACTAAAATTATTGCAAGAGTTAAGAAGATTCGAAGTTAGGAGATCTAAGGGTTTTGAGCTAAGTCAACTTGGTCAATTGTCAGAACTTCGAGGTTCGCTTTCCATTTGTAGTCTTGAAAGCATACGAGCGATGGAGGATGCACATGAGGCCAGATTGACACAAATAAAACATTTGCAGAAGCTAACACTAGAATGGAATGCCCATCGACCTAAAAAAAAGATACCACACATGAAGAAAATATAATGGAGATTTCTAGACCATGTAGCAATCTTAAAGACCTTTGCATTAGAAGCCATCGAGGCACCAAATGCCCACATGAAGAAAGTATTCTAGAGATTCTTACACCATGTAGCAATCTTAAAGACCTTTGCATTAGAGGCCATGGAGGCACCAAATGCCCAAAATGGTTACGTGAGAACCTCTCTGTTAAAAATCTAGAATCCCTTCATCTAGATGGCGCAGCTTGGAATATATTTCCGCCCATAGGAGAGTTGTGGTTAGTTAATGGAACTCACGAAGAAGTTTCAAGTAATGAAAAGTTTCACAAATTGAGGAGGTTGGAGCTAGTTAATCTACCAAGGTTGAAAAACTGGGTTGTCAATGCGCCTTGTCATTTGTTTGCTCACTTGGAAGTGCTTATCATTAGGGATTGCTCTGAACTAACCAACATCTCATTTTCACATTCTACTTGTTGTCAACGAGAGAGAGGAAGTGGCCAATATGAATTGGTTCCCTCGTAGTCTACAAGAAGCTTGAGATTACAAGTTGTCCAAAATTGTTGTCCATTCCTCCTGTTCCTTGGACTAATACTTTGTGCTCTACTAATATAGAAGGAGTTGCTTTGGGCTTTAAGAATTTAGTTTGTAGGGCTGATAAAGATTCGGGATATTGGTTGAAGATTCAAGCAGATGTTGCTTTAGATGACGATGGCACATTCTGGAACATGTTGGACTTTGATAATCTAATTTTATTGAAAGAGCTAAATATGGACAGTTGCCCTCCTCTCCCACTGCAACACTTCCAAGTGTTGTTGTCCCTAAAGACCCTCAAGCTATCTGGTGGATCAAGTATTGTCCTCCCGTCGGTCGAAGGTGTGAGCCATGCTGAATATCAGTTACCAGTTGAATGCATAACCATTAGCAAGTGGGATGCTAGTGCAAAGGAATTGACACACCTACTGACTTGTTTCCCCAAGCTCTCTGAACTGACCGTGTATTTCTGTAATCAGTTCATAGGGCTGGCTGTAGTGGAGAAGCAAGCAGCAGAAACACCCGCACAAAAAGTTTTCAGATAATAAAGTGGACGGCCAACAGAAGAATGGCACAAGAGGGGAGGAGGAAATAGCCGCGTCATCAGCAGAAGAGCTGCTGCTCTTGCCTTCCCAACTACAAGAGTTGCAGATCTATTACTGCCCAGGGCTGAGCCTCCGCTCCAGTCCAATCGACCACAACAGAGAATTAGGACGAACTGGTGGAGATCAATGGCTCCAAGGTCTAAGCTCCCTCAGATCGTTGAAGATAGATAATTGCCCCAGGTTCCTCTCCTCCTATTCGTCATCCTCCTCTTCTTCGTGTCCCCCCTTCCCAACCTCCCTGGAACACCTCTCTTGAGGGCGCAGTGGGCACGGCAACGTTGTTGCCTCTCTCAAACCTCACCTCTCTCACAGATTTAGCCATATGGGAATGTGGGGATTTAAGAGGCGAAGGACTGCTGCATCTCCTCGCCCAAGGTCGTCTCACCCGATTAATCGTCCAGGGAACCACCAATTTCTTCGCTGGTACTGAGCCCCCGCTGCCCCATGAACAAGAGTTCCCATCCTCTTCCTCCAAACTACAAGAGCTTAAGACAAATGACGTCGCAGGCGTCCTTGCTGCGCCCATCTGTACCATGCTCTCTTCCTCGCTCACCGAATTGAGATTTTGGTGGGACAAAAAGGTGGCACAAAAAAGGCAAGAGGACGCCCTTCAGCTCCTCACCTCTCTCGAGGAGATCAATTTTTGTTCCTGTGACAAGCTGCAGTGCCTCCCTGCTGGGCTTCATGGACTTCCCAACCTCAAGAGATTAAGCATATTCGATTGTCCAGCCATCCGGTCTCTGCCCAAGGATGGCCTCCCAAGTTCACTGCAAGAGTTGGAGATAGACCATTGTCCAGCCATCCAGTCTCTACCTAAGGACTGCCTCCCAAGTTCACTGCAAAAATTAAGGATCGATAGTTGCCCTGCCATCCGGTCTCTGTCAAAGGACTGCCTCCCAAGTTCACTGCAAAAATTAGAGATCAATTGCTGCCCAGCCATTCGATCCCTGCCCAAAGTGAATGACCTTCCAAGTTCACTCCGAGAATTGGATGTCCAGTATAGCGAAAAGCGAGGAGCTAAGAAGGCAGTGCCGCAAGTTGATTGAATCATTCCAGTTGTCTACGCCTGACTCAACCAAGGTAACAAAGAGGTGGAACTTCCTGCCCACCAATTTTGCTTGCTGTTGTTAAGCCCATAAAAATTCAGTCATTCTCCTTTTTGTTTATTTGACTGCAATCATGGTTTCCTTCCAATAACCCTTTTGCTTTCACTTACTGTGCAGGTTTCTTGTTCAAATTGTACATTTTTCTAACCTCTGGATTCGTATTGTATCTATACACGGTTCTGAGTTGTCAAGCATGAACATCTCTGGATGTGCCTAACACCCTGTACATAAAACTGGTTAGTATCCTATATGTAAACTCCCCTATAGTCTGACAAATTATATTTATAAGTTTGCTCCACATTTTTGTTAGCCTGCTGCCAGTTGTTTTTGTTATTTGGAAATTATTAATTTTGAAAAAAAAATCATATATACAGAATACTTAATTTTGAGTTCAGCGGCTTTAAGGAAAACATCACGCTTGCAAAACAAGCTCCAACTACTTTCAAATTATCTTGGTGCACGACTACAGAAATAAGATGCATCCTCAACTTCTGGATTTCTTTATTGGTTCTATAGAAATAAGATGCCTTCTCACTACTATAATGGAGCAACTCTGACACAGATTATAATAATGCATGGTAATTTCTCTTTGCTTTTTCCTAATCATGTGAGCGTTAATTGTTAAGTAATTTTTACATACCATGTTCCTCAAGTACTACTCCTTGACATGAATACTGCATATTTTAATCTGCAGTGCACAAGGGAACATCAGATCATTTAGCTGTAGATCCCTCTTGTTTTTGTTGAATTTTCCTGAAAACACAATTTTGTGCACTAGGGAATTGTTTCCCTCAGCAAAGGTAAGTGTACTATATTTGTTATTTTTTGTTTTCTCTGCGTGAAAAAATATTGATCCTAGAATTTTTGTGTTCTTCTAAACATTTAGAATTATCATTGTTGTGGCCCACCTTTTGTGTCTCTAGCAATTATTGGATGGAAGAAGGTATTACTTTGATAGTATATATTTCGAAGGATTGGCTGAAAGGTGCTGACTTAAGTTTTTCATTCTCGGAAAGGCAAGATTGTTCCTTCAGTTTTGTTAAAATCTTTATTTCAGTCTTATATTTTTTTTTTTTTTCCACATAGGCAAAGCTGAAATTCATTACCATGAAGCAACAAAATTATAAGTGCTTGGTTTGATAATACAGCAATGCAGAAAAAACGACATTAACTGCCAGCACTTCTGAACACAAACGGTTCAGCTGGCTAGGCAGACCTCCCCATATGGCCTAGGCTGTCTTGGCAGCAGATTACTAACAAGGAGTGAAAAAAATGCAGATATTGGTAGCTTGTGGTGGAATTGTAATTGCTTTTATCACTATTACGTATCCTCTTTTTATGTCAGGTAAATACTATTGTATTGGTAGCTTCCCCATATGTACTTTACTTTTGTAGATTATATCTCAGTTTGAAGCTTCATGGGCCACAGACTATATTGGCAAAAAATTGGTGTAATTTAGGATAATTCTGCTCCACATACTTGACTGCTCCCTGGTCTTTGACATGATTTGCATTTCCACATAATGAACCGTGGATCTATTAATTAAGTCGCAGCTAAAGTATGATTTTGAACTGCTTTGGTCTTCCACAACATATGTCATTTAGATTTCATATTTGAGCTATATAATAATAATTGTTTCATATATTTTTGTGTTCCCTTCTAATAGTGGCATGGGAATTTCCTTCTTGAGTTTGTTATTTTAATCCTCAATGCATTACATATTGAATCCAATTACATGATATTTTTCTGACTTTTAACGTGAATAATTGTTTTGACTTATTGAGTTTTCAATATCACAGGGACGCAATTTTATTTTTGGATAAGCTATCAAGAACCCTAAGCTTCTAAAATGCACAAGTGCAAGCTTTCCCAAACTGTTGCTAGTGACAACTAACAAAAGTAAGAGCAATTTTAACCCACCTGATGCAGATGCCATTGGAAAAATTAAACTTCCTAGCAGAAGGGTGGATGACGTCCTAGCATGGCACTTAGAAAAATCTGGAATATTTTCAGTCAAGAGTGCCTACCGCTTGGGTCTGGATATCCAACAAAGTCAATACGCGGTGGCTTCTAGTGCTGCCCCATCTGGTGATAGATCGCTATGGAAAAGGATTTGGAAATTAGCAGTACCACCAAAAATTCGCGTCTTTGCCTGGAAACTTAGCAGGGATGTGCTACCAACAAAACAAAAATAAGTTTATTAGAAGATTGGAACCTGACGGTCAGTGCACCTTATGCGGTAATGCAATAGAGGACAGCTTCCATGCTGTAGTTGATTGCAGTTGCACCCAAGCAAAAAACCTTCGACAAGCCATGCGAGAACTCTGGCCGATCCCTAGTGAAAATTATTTCTACAAAACGGGCCCTGACTGGTTCCTACTTCTGCTGGATAGATGCACACAAGAACAGGGTGATCTAGTTACTATCATTTTCTGGAGGGCGTGGATGATTCATAACAACATAACTCATGAATCTGGCCCATCAAGTGTAACTGAGTCCGTATTCTTTTTTACGGAACTTGGGCGACTCCTGTATCAAATCAGACAACAGGTCTCGCAGGTCGATGTGAAGGGAAAAAGCAAGTGTTGGCTGATAGCACCGGTGACTACAGAAACCCCGAAACAACGACCACTTTGGAAAGCCCCTCCGGAAGGCTGGACAAAGGTCAATGTAGACGGCTCTTTCGTGGAACATTCCGGCGAAGCTGGAGTTGGAGTGGTGGCCAGGAACCACCGTGGAGAAGTCATTCTGACGGCATGGAGGTTTTGCCAAGGTGTGCATCGGCTGACGAAGCTGAGGCTGAGGCCTGCGCAGAAGGACTCAGAGTGGTGTCCCAATGGTGCCCGGGACCTACCATCCTCGAGTCTGATAGTGCGCGAATCGTTGCAGCTATGAATAACCCGGGTGCCGATATGTCCGAACTTAGAAGCCGGGTGACGGAAGCCAAGGAACATCTACAGTCGCTAGTAGAATGGAAGGTCGAAAAGGTTAAGAGAGATGCCAATAGAATTGCACATGAATTAGCCCAAATAGCTAGGCGAAATGTTACTACTGCAATCTGGCGAGAGCAAGCGCCTGCGTGCGTTTTGAATCTTATCGCCTCTGAATGTAATATTTTGTCTAGTTAATATAGCTCTCTTTACCCCGCAAAAAAAAAAAAAAAAAAAAAAAAAGAGCTTCTCTATTGTCAATCTTCCAAATTCAGTTATAAATATTGAAGGCCGATAATCTAAAAAGTTCGCTAATAAACATTTAGTTCTCTAGATCATCGTCTATTTGGAATCATGGCATGGCAACGGCAGAGGATATGTTGCCACTTGACACAAAGATTTGGTTTATTGTCGGATGTTTCTAGCACTACAATAGTTGACATGAAACTGCTACTACATCCCCTGGAGCAACTTCAGATGCTCCAAAGTGGGTCCTCTCTCTATGATGTTCCTGAACTGCCATCCGGTCAGAGCCATATTAAGCATCTGTCGGCCAAGTGCTCCTTCAATTGCTCTGAATTGATTCAAGAGAGAAGCTGCATGTGTGAGCTGGTGCTTACAGACACTTGCAAAAGGTCATCATGGTTGCTTATGAGGTGAATGTCATGCCTTGCTCAAGCCGTCTTCTGGTATGCGAGTAGTACATTGCAAATTTCTATTCTTCTGTGCAGAAATATTTATCAAGTTCTTTTTTGTTGGAAAAATATACCAGGAACTATGCCCAGAAGTCTAGCTAAGTCTAGCTAAGACCGCAGTCATGTTCAGAAGATATCGCATCTGAAGGTTGTTGGTTGGATGGCAGGCTGAAACTACGTTGGAGCCATGGAAGCTTGGAGACAGTAACTTTTATGTTTTGTTCATCTTAAACTCGAGCACGATGTACAAAGGAGGCATCTACCAATCTACTGCCTTTTGAGATAAATTGCATCTTACTTTTCCTTCAGACCGCACATATCAGATCTGCAGTATTAGTAAGGGACATTCTCAGCTGAACTTGGTACTTCATGGTTTCTCTCTGATATTCTGGATGCATTTTGGCAATTGTACTAACCCAGGAGTATTGTACGCCAAACAGGAGTATTGGTGGGTTAGTTTTGACAAATTTCTGGGTTATTACATTTTAAAAATAATCATCATTTTAAATTTTGAACTATAATATTTGCAAACATTTTCTCAACTGTTTTAGAAGCTTTATTATGTGCATATAAATGAAAATAAGGTCTTCCCACGATAACAAAAAATAAAAATAGTGAGAAAAAAAAAGCATATGGGCGCAGATCGGTCGTCCAAGGAGTGCCTTCTCAAACCCAAACCGTCAAGTCGCCTTGTGGGTCTAGAGCCCAGGCTTCGCCGGTGCTCACCGCCGGGATGATAGCCCGGTTCCCATCTCCGATGGCTCTGTCTGCGGCCGCTGAACCCAACCTCCTCAAATCCGATCACAATATATTTTGAGTACTCAAAATATACAATAAAGAAACAAAACTCTATTTTTTATATTTTTTTCGTTAGGAGTAAAATGTCTTTTTATCCCTGCCTTAGATGGAAGGCATAGAGCTAAATAAAATTTAGTTTGATGACATAGAGCGAAATTTCAATTGAAAAAGAGTCAAATAACTAAGCTGTATTTTTTTTTCAGGGCATACACCTAATTCTCACTTATTTTTATCAGAAGAAAAAAAAAAGCTTCTTTAAAATAAAAAGAAAAAAGGTCTAGTACATGGGCCGGACGCACCTAACCTAATATAGGCCGGTCCACATAGAAAGGGGCCCTTCTTCTCTAACCCAAGGAGAAGACGCTACACGACGGCGACGGCCATGGCTTCGCCGGAGCTCGCCGCCGGGGACGGCAGCTACGACTTCCACCTCCGCTCGCTCTCCGTAGCCTCACGGGACTCCGCTGCGGCCGCCGACCCCAACCTCCTCCAATCTGTAACCGCGTCTCCTTCGATCCCGTCTCCCCAGTCCCCATTTCCGGTTCCTTGGATGTCGACGAGGATTCTGAGGTGTGCTGTTTCGTGTGCACCATTTTCTGTCCGCGCGAAGGTGAGGAGGGTGTGCGAGATGTGCCGGACGGCGAAGGAGGCCAAGGACGAGATGGTGGCGCGGGCGTTCCCGGTGATGCGCAGCCGCTCCGACGCAGGCTGTGGCCTCCGCCGGCGTGCTGCTTCTGGTAAGCCGACTTTTTCTCAGTCTTGCGCTGCAGAGATGTTATCCTTAACGTTTTGATGGATAAAAGGCTCGGGTATTTGAAAATAGTGTCCTTTTGTGTTATTTTCCATTTTCAGTTTTTATTATCAAATTTTCACACTAGACGCCCGTATGTCTAGTCTTCAGGAGAGATGTGTTTAGAAGATCAAATTTTGGGCGAAATTCCTCAGAAGAGTCCACATCGTATAATTATAAAGACGCTTCGTTTGTTAGTGGTAAATATTATCCTATCATGGCGTAATTAGGGTCAAAAGAATCGTCCTCGCAATATACATCTAAACTGTGCAATTAGTTTTTTATTTACCTAAATTTTATAGTGGTTGACAAAGATATTTGGGTGCGTTAAATGTTTTCGATGTGATAGGATGTGATGGGAATGCGAGAAAAATTTTAGAGAAAATTTAGGCTTCTAAACACACCCCTAGTGTTAACTGTATGATTAATGTCCTTACTCTCTGATTCACCGAACAGTTTGCATAGTTGTTGGTGGCAAATTACTTATTGTTGATTTGTTGCGAAGAGTTTGCCAGACTTTTAACTAATGTAGTGTTCTGTATTTGGGCCGGACTGGGCCGCATAAAAGCAAAGCTATGAAGCTCCGCACAGGCCTCACATGTAATTTGGACACATCCCTCATTGGCCCACTCTGCTCTCCCGGACCCGCATTACAGTGGGAGATTCCACTCGGCAGACTAGCGGTCATCTTCCTCCTCCTGCCCCTCGGCTTCCGCCGCCGCCTGTCCCTCTAGGCGGCCTCGCTGCTGGCCAGCCTCGGCAACCGCCAGTCCACCACCACTTCTCCTACCGCAGCAACCCCACCTCCGGGACCGGCCCAAGGCAGGCTCCGCGTCGTCCACCTCTGCCTCGCTGCCGCCCTACGCAGGTCTTCGCCGGCTACGAGCAGCCACTGGATATGGCCGGCCCCTTCTCTTTTCCTTTCTGCCGTGCGAAACCGAGCATCCCAAACCAACGGACTTCTTTTTTTTCGTTTTTTTTTCCAGGATTTATTGGGTCCGCCCCCTGCCGGTCTGCACATCAGAGGCCAAGAGATTGGGAATCCAGAGATGCATTCTTCTAGAGATGAGCTGATCGGGTCGGCGTTCATTGCTTTTGGGATCACATTGTTCGTGTGCTATGTTGCCATCGTATCCAAGATGCTTCCACCATATGAAAATCGATTCCTGTCTGCCATCCAAAAACGACTGGTAAGGAACGTCAACGCAAGACAGATGACCGTTTACTTGTATTTCTTTTGCAAATTGGCATTGGAGTATAGGTTGTCCGCTTTTGTGCTAGCTAGCAAATTAGGTACATCAGATTAGCTAATAGTGTTATTTTTCTTTTTTGGCTATGGTTATAGATTTTATGTTGTTGTTTCCCTTGAAAGAGTGAGATCCTTGCAACATCGTAGCTTGTGTGATTAATATAAGAATTTGCCTAACTGGCCTTCTTCGTAATTTTGCAGGTATTACTGTCTACTTGTGCCATTGACAATTCCTGTAATAGTTGTGGCTGTCTATCTGCACTGGCTAAGCATGAAGATGTTCAAGCATGCATGAAGAAATCATACCGCTTTCTTCTAATTTCAGAGTCTCAGAATCCTGGTGAAATTCAAGGTTGGTTTAACTGAAAGTGTCAAGGCAATAGGCTTATACAGCCTGTAATTTTTTTTTGCTATCTCTAAGATGTAATCTCGTTGTCCTTCATTCAGTATATATAATTTTTCTTTGTGCCGACAATTGACACAAAAGTGCTAAGAATAAGTAAAATTTGCTGGGAATGTTTGGTCTGTCATTTCTGAAATCTATGACAATGAGCTTGTGAGTTTGGTGTGAAATTTGAGTCTATTAATAAGTGATTGCTTTAGAAAAAGGATTTACTATTCCCGTTTAGTTTGTTCTGCCACCATGCCAGAGTTGTGGAAATTAAAGGTGTCTTCTGTTTTCAGATTGCAGTCAGATATGAGGATATTCTGGAGCATTGTGTTGCTGAACTGCTGATGCTAAAAAGTGGTTGCTTGTATGGTCCAAGGCCAAGACGGAGCCACGAAATCAATCTTGTAGAAACCATTGATATCTGCTGCTTGCTTGTTGGGGGTTGACTATAGTATGGATTTAGGAGGGTAGATTTGCGGTTTGGTAGTACTCTGGGGACCAGAGCAGTTATCCATCTTTCTAGTTGAGAGCAATCGTGATAGGTGGAGTTTCCTTATGTGATTTGCTTTGACTTGGGGGCAAGCTTGCCTCTCTTCAAAAGCTAGCAACTGCAGGTTAAATTATACATCCCAAAATTTTTGAGCAGCCAATTATTATTGTGGGATTATGTTGTTGGTGTTGATTTGGTAGAAGTAATATGTGACTACAATTATGTAATTTGACTTGGCGTTCTTCCATTCAAGTGTTTGTTAGACAGTGGTATTCAGTAGTTGTACATGATACAAGTGGCTAGTCAACCTGAAAATCTAAACTGATCTCTGGGTTTGTCGCCTGAGATTTTTCTGAAGTGGTTCCTTATCTGGAGGATCATATATTTGAGATTTACTTATTAATTTCTATGAATCACATAATACATTTGACTCGGAAGAATTTTGTACGATCACAAGAGTTTGGGACGCTGTAAAATACGTTTTAATGGAAGCTGCAATTGTAAGGTTGCTGATGGTTAGCAATTGTAATCGGTATTGTAAGGTTGCTGATGGTTAGCAATGTGGTCATGCCCTTGATAAGTTTCAGGGCAATCTGATTTTACTATGCTTTTGTCTAAGTTGTTACTATTTCCTAGTTAGTTTTACCAAAAAAAAAAAAAAAACTTATATTGTTGAATTGTCATGAGTTTGTTGAGCTAGTTGCTATATCAATTGATTGATATGTGTGCCCTACTTGACCTGGGTAATAATAGTTTTTCTTCTTTTCCTTAAGCAGCAGATATAATAAAATCTGTACTTGACAACATTTAATGGCTCAGTTAGAGTTCTCTTTGAACAAAGACAATTTTATGACCCAGCTAGCTATGATTTTCAACATGTTCTCAGTTGCTATGGCTGTTCCATCATTTCCCTGCAAGACAATTTAGCCTTATATATTTATTCAGGTTATAATAACTTAACCTTTTTTAACTTAAGTATAACTGAACCCTTAATCTCTCGTGCTTTATGTTACAGAGAAGAGGCAGTCTGAGGCTAACCGGATCAGGGAGAAGTATCTGACACCAGTAAGCTTCTACCCTCCTGTATGCGCTGTTTCTTTTCTTCATGACCGCTTTGATCCAATTTATGGCAATATGCATAATAGTAGAAAAGGCCTGAGAGGAGTGATATTCCTCACATCGACAAGAAAAAGTCAGTTCTCAATTTTTCTAAGTTAACCATAACGGCTATACAACTATCCTCGTGTTAGCTAGTGAGATTTCTACTATTTTCCTGATAATTGATGGTGGTTGGTGCCCTAATACAAATGTGCAACAGTATTGGATCGTGGTTGTTTATACACATATATCATTCAGTTGTCCCAATTACGATACCACGATTTATGGTGTAATGGAAATTGTTTGATAATTGCAACAAACTGACGCTATTCCTAATAAACAAACTTGTTGAGTTAAATATTTACTATGGTTTCCACGTTTTTTGTGGTCCATAAATGGTTGGTGATTTTAGTTTCATCTTTGGATTAAAGTGGATCTGTTACATTTCTGTATGAAAATAAATGCTACTGCATTTACACACTATTGCCCACATAGTAATAAGCAATAAACTGTACTGATTTTCTGATTGCCGTCACTTTGCAGGTACCTCGCCCCTGCTTATCATACAGTTGGACAATTCGTGTATGTTGTTTGGAAGAGAATCAAGCTCAGTGCTGAGAAGGCTATCTTCATGTTGGTGAAGAACACCCTTCCACCAATAGGTCTGGAAAATAAATACAGAAACAACATACTTCTGACTCTGATTTTGCTTTCTATAAGAACTCAAGACATTCGTTGAGCATTTGGGAACATGATCTCCATTCTCACTTGATTTTACTTACATTCTCATTCTCACTTGATTTTGTGCAGCCTGATGTCTTCAATCTATGTAGGGAACAAGGACGAGGATGGATTCCTCTACATGACTTACAGTGGTGCGAACACCTTTGGGCTGCTCTAGATGGATGGCCTTGCTTCCCTAGCAATGTCCTGCCCATGCCTCTTGTAAATAAGACCTGCCAAGCAACCGTGTATATTCTGGTTTCCTGGTTGCCAAGAAACCATTACTTGTCCAGACTTGAAAAACCTGTGGCGTGCGTGACGACGACTGGGAGGCTTGTTTATTTGTTTCCGCCTCACCTGACCCCGCAACCCTGAGACGTGATTTTAGCTAGTCGTCCTCCGCCACCGCCATACGTACTTTATTACAGGATTGGCTGATCTAACCCTTTTTGGTTTTGATTGAGGTTACGTTTCAAGTGTTCAGAAATCAGAATCACGACGTATGTTATCACCGGATCCGACAGAGGTGAGCAACATGTAAAGCCAGAGCTCATCTCAGGTCTCCCTGCACTTGTGTATTTGGTAAGTCTGTCCCAGAAATAAAGTATTTTTTTTCCTTTGTGCGTGCCGCGGGGTAAGAACGTCTTGTGGGGTACGTCAGAGAAAAATCGGAAAGGAAAAATGAGTATCAGAAACTGAGTTTCATTCGACAACCTCCATTTTCTTTAAAAAAACAAACGAAAAAAAAGAAGGTTTGGTCTGTATGCGGTGCAGATTTTAACTGATGTACAAGTACAATACAACTAGTAGCTTGTTTACACTGTTGGTATAAATAGCGTCGGTTAAAATAGTAGGCTTTGTGTCACTCATCCACGAATCAATTTGTCAGGCGCTTTGTTCATCCCGACTCCTGAGCATCAACACTTCAACAGACGTCACTACTAATAGTGCTGAACAGCTGAAGATATGACCCTGCATAGTTTCATTTTAGCATCAAACAGGAAGGCTGCAACACCTCATCTTCATCTTATGAATCAAGAGCCATCGTAAGCTTTCTAAACAAGCAGAATTCATGACGCATCAGACATTGATTACGCGGGCAATCAAATGCCTTTTTCACGAATTTCTTCTCTGATGATGGAGGTCTCTTGTTTCAGTCCTTCGTCACTCAGTACCTAGCTACCACTGCACTGCGAGCCAGTAAAATATATGCAGCCGCCGGCCACTTTAAGCTCCGGCTTCAATATTTTTCTCGTGGCACTTGCAGCACCTCGTCGGCTTTACCTGCAAGTTGCAGCTCCGTGACTGCCATTGCCGCGTTGGCCTGACAGCGCCAGGCCACCGACTTATCTGTGTGTGTAAATAAATTAATAGAGAGCGGCTGGCTGGCCGGCCGGGCGAGACCTGTGAAGAGACCTGTGTTGACGTGAAAGCCCGTCGTCTTTGAAAATTGGCTCGGCCAGACGCTGGTGCTGGTGCACGATGCATTGCGACAACGCCCACCATTGGATACAGGTTGCTGGTGAACAAAAAAGTGGAACCGTGACCTCGTCGCATTTTTAAAATTTGGCGCCACCAAAAGCGCGCTGGCTCGCACCACGCTCCACGGCTCTGCAAAGGTATTGGACGATCCGGCCGTCCAGCGCTACTTTTTCTCTCTCGCAGCAAAGCATACTCTTCCTGCTCTCCACTGGTGCAATAATCTATCAATCTTCGGTGTGTAGTACAGCTTGCTTTGCCAACCATCTGCTCCACGCACACAGTGTCTCCGCCAACTCTCATCCGCCGGATCTTGAGTTCTCCACGCCCGAGGCGGCCGGGTGCCTGATCATATCCCCTGATCTGACGACGTTCCCCTGTTCCTGTTGCCGCAACATGGGGTCTTCCTGGTAGGCGTCCAAAGCAGCAGCGATTGATCGAGTCGACATATCACATATATAGCAACTTCGATCGAATTCTTCTCTGCTTTCCTTTTTCGTGTGAGTGATCTAAATCTAGCTTGTGAATCATTTCCTCTTCTACTGAGTGGCGAGTTGGTGACACCGTGACACCCAGCAGCGCATCAGTACTGCTCGAGTGCTCGTGTGTTAATCCTGCCTGCTCTCGTCTCCTTCAACTGCATCTTCATGTAGGTGCGCATCAAACTCCACGCCTGAGGCGGTCGGGTGGCTTCATCATATCCCCTAACGACGTCCCCAGTTGCATCCAGGCGTTGAGAGGTGGCAGCAACATGGGTTCTTCCGGGTAGGTGTCGAAAGCAGCACCGATTGAATTAACATATATAGCAACTTCGCCGCCGATCAAATTTCTCTGTTTTCCTCTCTCGGGTGAGTATTCTACCTTGTGAATCATTTCCTCTTATGCTGCTCGTGCGCATGTGCTAATCCTGCCGGCTTTGTGCTTTCCTCTCCCTGTACAACACGTAGGTGCAGCAAACTCCAAGCTCTTGCAGCGCAGGCGCAAACACATCGGCGTGGGCGACGATGGCGTCCGCCATAGCCGGAGCGGTGTTTTCGGTGGTGGGCAAGGCCCTGGCCCCACTCGCGGACCCGGTGCTGGAGGCGTGGGCAGCCAGCAAGGATCTGGGACCAAACGTCGAGGCACTCAAGACAGAGCTGCTGTGCGTGAAGGCGGTGCTTGAGCCCAACCTCGGCAGGGAAATAGAAATACAAAACTCGGCGCTAGAGGAGCTGTTGCGCAAGCTGCAGGACCTCGCGTACGATGCCGAGGACGTGCTGGATGAACTGGATTACTTCCGCATCCAGGACGACCTCTATGGCACCTTCGACGCCGTCGACAGCCACCCAAAAGGCTGCGCCCGCAATCTCCTCCACAATGCTCGCCATACTGCCAAAGCTGTTGGCAAAAGGATTTGGTTGCCCGCTTGCAAGTCTGCTGCTACTCCTGCTGCCAGGCCGCGGGCACGCGACACCGACCATGATGATGGAGGAGAGGTCATCAGATGCGTGAGCAAGCTTGCTTCAGCTCCACGCTGCTCCATCCGTGCTGTCGGTAAATGCCTCCCTTGCTCATCTCTCAGCCAACTGTTCATGATGATGAGCATGAGAAAGAAATTACAAAGTTGGAGTTTGATAGGGTGGATGTCTCTAAGAGAATCAAGCTTATTTTAGAGCAGCTACAGCCTATGTGTCAAAAGATCTGCATGGTTCTTGGAACATTAGGTTCTAACTCGAGCAGAGTCACAAAAATTGAGCAGAGTCGTCGTCCAGTCACCACCTCTGAAAGCATAGAGCCAACATTGTATGGGAGGGACTTTCTGATGAATAGTGTCACAAGTGACATCACACAGGGTAAATATTTGGCAAATAAACTTACTGTGCTTCCTATTGTTGGGCCAGGAGGGATTGGAAAGACAACGTTCACACAACATGTGTATCAGCAAGTGAAGAGCCATTTTCAGGTCTCAATTTGGATATGTGTATCTCTCAGTTTCAATGCAAACAGGTTGGCACAAGAAGCTTTGAAGATGATACCTAAAGTTGATGGTGAAAAGGAAACTTGTAATGACCAAGAGCGGATCGAACAAAGATTAAAAAAGAATCGTTTTTTGTTTGTATTGGATGATATGTGGAAATGCCATGAGGATGAGTGGAAAACACTACTGGCTCCATTTAGGAAAGGAGATGAGAAAGGCAATATGATTATAGTCACAACACGACTTCCAGATATGGCACAAATGGTTAAAACAGTAGACTTTGAAATACAGTTGGATTGTATAGCAACTGAAGATTTTATGCATTTCTTTGAAGCATGTGTATTTGGTCACCAGCAGCACAAATGGGAAGATCAAGAATTACTTGAGGTTGGGATAAAAATAGTGGACAAACTAAAGGGTAATCCTCTTGCAGCAAAAAAAACAGTTGGCAGATTACTGAGAAACCTACTCACATTGGAACATTGGACAAGAGTTTTGGAGAGCAAAGAATGGGAACTCAGAACCAGTGACTATGACATTATGCCAGCACTAAAAAGTTAGCTATAATTATCTTCCTTACCATCTGCAACAATGTTTTTCCTATTGTTCTTTATTTCCTGAGGATTATCAATTCGACAGCAAAGAGTTAATTCACTTGTGGATAGGATTAGGCATTTTGCATCCTTGTAACCAGATAAGAAAAATTGAAGATGTTGGACAGAGCTATATAGATGATTTGGTTAGTCATGGATTTTTCAAAAAGGATGAAAGAGATAATGGTTGTCCTTATTATGTTGTCCATGACCTACTACATAATTTAGCAGTGAATATCTCGTCATATGAATGTGTTAGCATATATAGCTCTAATGTGAGCTCAGTGCAAATTCCCTCATCTGTACGACACTTGTCTGTTGTTGTGGATGAAAAAATGTGGAGGAAAGGGCATCTTTTGAATACTATAAAAGAGAATTGAGTACACTAAGTAAAAGGTTGAAGGTTGGAAACCTACGTACTTTGATGTTGTTCGGACAATGCCATGGAAGCTTTACCAAAACTTTTGGTGATTTATTTGACAAAGCTAGAGCACTCCGCACTATTTATTTGTCTGAAGCAACAAGTATTGTGGACAATTTGTTGTGTAACTTTTCAAGACTTGTTCATCTTCGCTACATAAGGATCAAATCGGCTTGGTACGTAGAGAACGAATCCTTGTTCAGTGTTCTGTCCAGACTTTATCATCTAGAAGTCATGAATCTACAGGGATCCAGAGATTGTTCTATTTCAACAAGAGATATAAGCAACCTTGTGAAATTGCGCCATTTTCTGGTGCCAGAAAACAAGCATGATCTTCATTCTGACATTGTTGAGGTGGGAAAACTAAAGTTGTTGATGGAATTAAGAAGTTTTGAAGTTGGAAAAGAATGTAAGGGTTTTGAACTGAGTCAATTAGGGCAATTGTCAGCACTTGGTGGTTCACTTCACATTTGTAATCTTGAAAGAATCAAAACAGAGGAAGCAGTTGAGTCAGAAATGATTCAGAAAAAAACAATTTACAGAAGCTATCATTAGAATGGGATGTCAAACGACCTAACAAGGATCCAATTCATGAAGAAAGTGTTCTAGAAATTATGAAACCACATAGCAATATTCGTGACATATGCATCAGAGGACATGGAGGTGCTAATTGCCCAAAATGGCTATGTACCGATCTATCTGTTAAAAAATTAGAATCACTTCGTCTGGATGATGTGTCTTGGAAAAACTTTCCACCTCTTGGAGAACCGTGGATGGTCAATGAGCATGGTGAGGAGTATTTGGATCGTGTACCTCAAAATAGGTTTCTAAATTTGAGAAGGCTAGAATTCAATAAGCTGGCAAGACTGAAGAAATGGGTTGTCAGAGACCCTTGTAATTTATTCTCTCACCTGGAAGTGCTCATCATCACACATTGCTCTGAACTCACAGAGTTGTCATTTTCCCATTTGGCTTGTTGTCAGCAACAGAAAGAGACAAAAAGATAAATTGGTTTCCTAGACTTCGGCAGCTCAAAATTGAAAACTGTCCAAAACTGTTGTCCTTTCCTCCTGTTCCTTGGACTAGGGCTCCATGTTCTGCTAAGATAGAAGGAGTTGGTTCAGGCCTTGTGAACCTTGTTTGTGAAGAGAACTACATATCTAAATATTGCTTGAAAATTAAGATGAATGATGCTCTGGTTAGTGAGTTATGGAACGTCTTGGCCTTTGATAATCTAACTGAATTAGAAGTGCTGGAGATGGACACATGCCCTGCTCTTCCACAACATCATTTCCAAATGCTATCATCCCTAAAGACCCTCAAGCTATATGGTGGTTCAAGTATTGTATTCCAGTCGGTTGAAGATGAGAGCTATGCCAAATATCAATCTTTAGTTGAATGCATAACAGTTTGTGGTTGGAATGCTAGCGCGAAGGCATTAACACAACTATTGACTTATTTTCCCGAACTCTCTGAACCGAACGTGTTTTCTTGCGAGAAGATTACAGGGCTTGCTGTATTGGAGCAGCAGGCAACAGAAACACCCGTACCAGCATCTCCTGATAACAAAGTGGATGATGATGCAGAAATCGAGCAGCACCAGCAGCAGGAAGAGGGAGGAAGTAGGCGCATCAGTAGCAGAAGGACTGCTGCTCCTGCCTTCCCAACTACAGACGTTGAATATCCAGAACTGCCCAGAGCTGAGCCTCGGCTCCAATTTAATCAACCACAACGGAGAAGCAGGACAGACTGGTGGGGGTCAAGGGCTCCAAGGCAAGGCCTGTGCTCCCTCGGACGGTTGGTTAAATTGGTAATAGATGATTGCCCCAGGTTCCTATCCTCATATTCGTCATCCTCCTGCTCGTCGTATCCCCCCTTCCCATCCTCCCTGGAACATCTCTATCTTTTCAACCTGGTGGGCACGGCGATGCCATTGCCTCTCTCAAACCTCGCCTCTCTCATAGATTTATGCATATCGATATGTGGGGATTTAAGAGGTGAGGGACTACCGCATCTCCTCGCCCAGGGTCGTCTCACCGAATTAACCGTCCAGGGAGCCCCAATTTCTTCGCTGGTCCTAAGCCCCCGCTGCCCCAGGAACAAGAGTTCACATCCCCAGGAGCTTGAGACGGATGACGTCGCGGGCGTCCTTGCTCCGCCCATCTGTACCTTGCTCTCTTCCTCACTCACTGAATTGAGATTTTCGGGGAACGAAAAAGGTGGAGCGCTTCACAAAGGAGCAAGATGACGCCCTTCAGCTCCTCACCTCTCTCGAGGAAATTAGATTTTGGTGGTGCGACAAGCTGCAGTGCCTCCCTGCTGGGCTTCGTGGACTTCCCAACCTCAAGAGATTAAACATATACAGTTGTCCAGCCATCCAGTCTCTGCCCAAGGATGGCCTCCCAAGTTCACTGCAAGAGTTGGAGATAGACTATTGTCCAGCCATCCAGTCTCTACATAAGAACTGCCTCCCAACTTCACTGCGAAAATTAGAGATCAAGAGGTGCCCAGCCATCCGGCCTCTGCCAAAGGACTGCCTCCCAAATTCACTGCAAAAATTATTGATCAGTCGCTGCCCAGCCATTCAATCACTGCCCAAGGTGAATGACCTTCCAAGTTCACTCCAAGAATTGGATGTCCAGGATAGTGAAAAATGAAGAGCTAAGAAGGCAGTGCCGCAAATTGATTGGAATCATTCCAGTTGTCTACACCTGACTAAGCTAAGGTAACAAAGAAATGCAACTTCCTGCCCAACAATTTTGCTTGCTTTTGTTAAGCCCATAAAATCCAGTCATTCTCCTTTTATTTGTTTGACTGCAATCATGGTTTCCTTCCAATAACCCTTTTGCTTTCACATACTGTGCAGGTCACTTGTTCAAATTGTACATTTTCCTAACCTCTGGATTCACAATGTATCTATTCACAGAAAACAGAATTGTGAGTTTAGTAGTTTTTAAAATCTCACATCTTGCAAAAATATTCTCCAACTACTTCCAAGTTGTCTTGGTACGCTGCTACAGAGTACATCCCATCTGCAATATATAATTTTTTTGATTTATTTGTTGGTGCTGCAGAAATAAGATTAACTACTAATGGAACAACTCTGACATCAGATTTTCCTAGTGCATGGTAATTGTTGTTTAGTTTTCCTAATCACGTGAATATTAAGTGATTTTTTCATATAATCAAGTAGTGTTCCTTGACATGAACAATTCATATTTTAGTCTGCAGTGCACAAGGGAACACCAAGTCATTGAGCTTTTGTTAAACTTTCCTGAAAACACATTTTTTGCACTAGCCAATTGGGCTTTCTTCAGCAAAGGTAAGTGTACTATATTTGTTATTTCTTATGTTTTCTGCGTGGAAAAAATAATGATATAATTTTTTTATGTTCTTTTGAACATTCAGAATTATGATTGTTGAGGCCCACCTTTGAGGCTCCAGCAATTATGTGATGGTGGACTGGAGATATACTTTGACAGTATGTCTTTAGAAGGATTGGCTGAAAGGTGATTACTTCAGTTTTATCCTTCTCGAAAAGGCAAGGTCGTTCCATCAGTTCTTATTAAAATCTCTATTTGATACTTATAACAGAAACAATGAGGATACATATACCCTGTCTTGAGAGCAGATTACTATCAATGAGGATACATATTAGTAGTTGTGGTGGACTGGTGGAATTGTAAGTGTTATTACTGTTCCTTATCTTCTTTATGCCAGGTTAACACTATTGGCAGCTGCCGAATAAGTTGTTATTTGCTTCACTTTTGTAGATTTTCTCAGTTTGAAGCTTTATGTGGCCACAGACTACATTGGTAAACATTGTTGTAATTCAGGATGTTTCTGGTACGCAGTGCACACCAAGTAAAGTATTGTTCAGTACATGTGACTAGTTTCCTGAGCTTCCCATTGTCAACAGACTCTAATGTCAGTAAACCTAGGAAATCTTCTCATCCCAGTGCACTGAATTCTAAATTTTGCTTAGTACCTTCTTATTTGAGTAACATGAGGTTTTTTTTGAAGAGGTGGTCAATATTTATAACTTTTCTTTGATGTAAATAAAGGGAATTTGTTTGATATTTCAGATGAGGTCAAATCAATTCAAATTGTTGAGACACAGTTATTAGATTTGTTTTCATGTCAGACCATCTCAAACTGCTCTTAACGGGTCATAATGCATCCATCACATTTTTTTGTAGTCTCTTTCCTTACTAAACCTAGCTATCTTGCTGAAAGAAATGAAAGGTCACCATTGAAAATGCTTTCCTTTAGATTATAAAGTAGATGCATGTGTTTCACGTGTGGGCAGCATACATTTGCCATAAAGCAGCCATGTACTTGACTGCACCAACATGATTTGCATTTGCACATAACAAACTGTTAAGCACAATTTCATTTTTGAGCTATAGTAATACTTGTTTCTCTATATTTGTATTCCCTTATGTGGTTCATTCAAGGATAGCCCAAGATGAAACTACTACTCTATTTAATGGAGCAATTTCAGATTTTTCATCACAAAAAAAAAAATGGAGCAATTTCAGATGTTCCAACTCGGGTCCTGCTTGTTCTATGATATACCTGTTCATTGGAAGGTATGGTATTTGTAATGACTCATTCTACTCTATCCATTTCCTATTGTAATGACAGCAGTACTAGTACATTCCCAATTTCATTATTTTTTTTTCTTCAGGCATACTGAACAGGTTTTTTGGCTGGATGGCAGGAGATGAGTAACGAGTAACAATAGAAGACATCTTGATTCTGAAACAGATTCCAGTCACCGTGCATTACTTCATCTCACTGTCCGTATAGGCCAGGTAATTGTCTGATACTAGTTCATCAAAGAGCAATTTGAGATAAATTGGATCTTTTGAATCTTGCTGACGTAATGTACCCCTACATGGGAGGGATTCTTTTCATCTTTTTAGCTTGTGTCCGTCGTCTCGTCGTCAGCACTAACATGCTTGCTACACACCTGCAGGAGCTCATCGCCGGCAGCATCGACACCTTGACAGTGCCCGTGGAGTGAGCTATGTGTGAGATCTTGAGGAAGCCCCATGTCCTCTCTACAAGGCCACCAAGGAGCTGGACCGTGTGATTGGTCGTGAGTCGTGACCGCCTGGTTGTGGCCGACGGAGACATCCGGAGTCTCCCGTACGTAGAAGGTGTCGTGCAGGGAGACCATGCGTGCGGCTCTGCCCGGTGGTGCCGCTTCTCATACCGCGCGCGGGTGTCTCGTGAGGACACATCCGTGGCCGGGTACGACGTCCCAGCGCGGGCACGCGCGTTCTCGTCAGTCGTGGGGGGGACGAAGACCGGGGATTTCGGCCGGAGCTCTTCTTCACTGGTAACAGGATGCTTTCGGATCACCTCTATTCTGGGCCATGATGCATTGCTTGTCAGCGCCCCCTCATCATGCATGCTGATGCTGTCAATAATCTCATCCTCCGATCCTTCACTGAACAAAGGTTGTACGTTGTTGGCTGGATGGCAGGATGAAACCCGAAGACATCAGCACATTACGATCTACTTACCGCCATTTGAGATGAGTCGCGTTGTCATTCGAATTTCCCTTGAGGCCCCAATAATAAATTTGTTATTAGGTAGCCAGTAGCCACACACACATGCATATACAGTTGAACTTGATAGTTCAGACAGTGTGGATATAGTGTGGATTTTCACTGGAATGTGTTTCCGAATGTATTTTGGCCATCTTTCTGATTTGCAAAGACTATTTATTGTTCATGTTCCAGCCTGATCGAAAGGAAGGAATTAAGATTCAAGGATGCTTAAATAATAAGCGCTACGGCGCCGCTGGACTATTTTTTTTTTTTAAAAAAAAAACTCCACCGCGCTATTGACTCGTTGACTCGGCCGCGCCAAAGCCGCTGAAGCGCGCGCTCTGAAACAAAACAGGGCAACGACGAGACGACGTCGGTTCAAACGCAGCAATCTTCTTTTGGAGACCATGACCACGCCCGCATTGGTACATGTCCACTCGTGCTTCAGTTTATTGATCGATGCACGCATGATGCGATCATGCCTCGCGTGATCTTCCCGTTAGCTGACTCGGGCACTCTTGTGTCGGTTCGATGTTACCTCTTGCAGCGTCTTCACTTGTTCACCCAGTTGGGCCTGAAGACGCGAGGATTCTGGACTATGGGCCGATGCGCACGGGCTTCCTTCTATCCGCCTCGTGGGCCACATGCAGCGCAACGTTGTCCTTTGTTTGGACGCTTGTCCTGTAGCCCATCCGACAACAGCGGAGGGGGCGAGCTTGTTGTCGGAAGCCACCCTAACATTATTGGAGTCCGTAAAGAAACCTAGCTCTTTCCCAACGGTAAACCCCAGCTGCTGCCTGTCACAACTCACAACGGTCTGCCATCGCACCAGCTACCCATGCATATATAACCAATATACTGTATGCCCATGACCAGATCCGGCCTCGACGCCAGAGAATTGAATTGTAATACCAGTTGTAGTGTAGGAACCGAAGCATGACTTTTTCTGAGTCATGGTGCATGCACCGATCATTTTATACTTTTGGCGCTCATACCATATGATCGATCCGTTGGACTGTTGAGCTGAGAGAGTACGTAGTAGAATAACCAACCCGAGGTAGACGTAGACTGCTGTCGTCCTAGTTCATTCGTCGACGCGTGCGTCTACTGTGTCACGCTCACATATGTAGGTAGTCACGTGCCATTGTCGCCGCCCGCACTCAGCTGTGCCTGTCCGTGTGTGATGCCGTCCGTTTGGATGGGATTTTTTATCGATGCCTCGACCTCGATACAAGATCATACCAGTAAACAACCGGTGAAATGCAAATATTATATGGTTGGGGCATCCATGATATCATGAAGCCAACAGCATGCAGTTCATCTAGCATCTTGTCTTTTTTTTTTTTTCAAAAGATCCGTTACCGGCTTTCATTAATAAGAGAGAAGCATAATAATACAAGTTTGGCGCAAGCTGCGCCCAATTTTGCCTGTCCTTTGCAGTAATGCAAAATCCATGCCACCCCTTTATTCTACTAGCTAGATTACAGTATGAGATAAACATCAGTAGAGGCGAGCATGTTGTCGTCGGAGCGCCCGGCCTAACACTAGGATCCCATAAATAAATTAAAGAAAGTACGGCTCTCTCGCAACGGTAAACCCCAGTTGCTGCGTAGACAACGTAACGTACGGCCTACCACCTCGAGAGTACGTAGTTAGAATAAAGAGAGCTCGATCCCTTCACCAGCGTCCTGCCCGCACCAGCTACCCATCGATGTACGTATCGACCAGACCCGGGCCCGGCCTCGACGCCTGAGAATTGAATACTAGTGTTGGACCCCAAGCACGACTTTTTTTTTTGCGTCGTGCATGGTACATGCATCGATCGTTTCTTTACTTTTTGGCGCGCACGGCTTGCAACGTTGGGAGTGATTGGTTTAGCTCATATGAATATGACGATGATATGATGATCCGTACGTTGGGCTCCATCTTTAGCTGAGAGAAGAGGAGTAGAATAACCAACCCGACCGACCAATCGAGGTAGGCCTGCTGTCCTAGTTCATTTGACGGGTGTGCTGGTGTGGATGACGATACGGTCCCACCTGGACTATTAAACTCCACCACGCTGTTGACTCGGCCTTGCCAAAGCCGCTGAAGCGCGCTCGAGTGTATTCAATCGTCCGTTTCAGCTCTCAAACAAGCCAACGACGGCGGCGGCCAGTCGTGCACGCCCATCAGACTCTCGGTCGATGCTTCCTCACAAGTCCATGTTTCAGGCTCAGCAATGAGATCGACTTTTTCCGAAAGATTGCTCAGCTCCGTACTTATTATTTCTAGTAGTGGAACATGCAGCATGCATCCGACTTATTTCTCTTGTTTTTTTTAAAAAAAATTAGTGGGTCTGCTTGTTATGGAGCCCGTAAAGAAATTAAGTCCACTTCTCTCCTAACGGTAAACCCAGTTGCTGCCTGCGTTGCCCACAGTTTTTTTTTTTTTTTCCTGACGGTAAAGTCCGAAGCAGGATCGAGAGTTTTTCTAAGTCATGTCATGCTTTGTTTTTGTTTGTTACGTTGCCAGCGATTAGTTTAGCTCATCACATGATCATCCGATCGATCCGTTGGGTTGGGCTCTTCGCTCTTGAGAGAGACATAGTAGTGTAGAATAATGAATCCGAGGTCCAGTACTCACATGCATGCCATGTCGCCGCACTCAGCTCAGCTGCGATTCCATCCGTTTGGAATTGGCTCCACCTCGGTAGATACCCACCGATAAACTGAAGGACCGAAAACGGCGCCCGGCGGGGGTGAATGGGAGCCTCGATTTTCCTTTTCAATTTTGGGTCATCGGCTCAACCCCCAATCTCGGACACAAACTCAAACGAGAAATGAAAACGAGATTCCCAACTACTATCGAAAAAGCGGGTTCTCGACACTAGAATACCAACGTCAACTCGTGGCGAGTACCTAAAAAATTCCTCGGATCGATACAAGGTCAACGCAAAAACCGGAACTCGATTTGGATCATAAAAGAGCAAATCACGGACTAAACAGCTCTCTGCACAGCAACGCTGGAAGATATCGACACAGTCTGAGCAAACATGAACAGCTGCACACCAGAACCTGCAAACACCAAGTCGATCTCTGAATCACCCACGAGCTGCTACCGAACGATGGAGGGGCTGCTCTCCTATCCTTGCTTGACGTACCCAAGAACAGAGAGAAGAAAAAATTAGCACTTGCACCTTGCCAAGCTACACATAGAAACGAAGCACCAAATTGCTTGAGGGAAATAAAGCAATCACTATTGCTTGACAAGACCGGTCACTAATCAAGAACGTGCAGGGAAACTTGGAGGAATCGATGGAGGAGCTGCCCTCCTACTGCTGCTTGACGGATCGACTCAAGAACAGGAAAAAGAGGAACACGACGAACGAGGAAAGTCAGCACTTCAATCTGACATCGATGGATCTTCAGGGCAGAACTAGTGCTGCTCAAATGAGCGCACACGGCGCCTGTGCGCACGGTGCCGGTAGCACTGCTGCTATCCCATCAGAGAGCTACGGTAGGAAAGACCAAATCGAGTGAAGAACAGAGCCGCTCGAACAAGAACCGACGACTCGACGAACAGAGAAACACCGCTGCAAAATCAACGAGAACTAGGCCAAATCGAGGCGACTTGACCTCAAAATTTGCACAGGTAAAATTGGGCTAGCTACGAACAAATCCCCAGAAAATCATAGCCTGAGATCACTCCAAACTCTGGGAAAATCAGATCGAAAATAAGGACGAAAATAGCTCAAGAACACACAAACGCAGCTCGAATCATAGCTCCATATGAGAAATCCCGGAGGGCATGAGTAGACTAAGGGCCACTCTTCCTACGAACGAAAAACCACAACAAAAATCCACACAAAAATTTTGTTCTTGGACCTCTAAACAAGAACCCTAGAAATTGGGGAAAAATAAAAACGAAAATGAGAGAGGAAAGAGGGGAGGATGGCTGCCATCCTCTATATATGGTCCTTATTTCTCATCCCTATTTTTGCCCCTCCGATACATATGAGCCAAACCACTAACCTAGGGCTATTTTTGTGGACTCGGATATTTTTCGATCCGACGGCCACCGCGCCTCCTCATCGGTAGCCTTGCATCCACGCAACCTCCCCGATGCCGCCACGTGCCGCCCTTCCGTCCACCGGAACGCCCGCCCCGTTTTGAGGCCCAAACCCGCGAAACCCGCCGCCGATGGTTTTGAGGCCCAAACCACCAAACCAGCGCCGATGGTTTTGAGGGCAAACCACCAAACCTCCTCGACACGTGTCATCGCCGTCTTGATCGCCCCGAGTCGCCAAGTCATCCGAGCTCCCCGCTCTGCCCTCGCCGCTCGCCCGTCTTGACCCGATCGACACGGTCACGCCACGTCCTCTTGCATCCGTCGATGTCCCGGATGTCGCCCCACCATGGCTAGCCGCCCGGCGATCCGGTCCCTCGGTCCAAGCCTCACGTCCGTCCTTCACCTCCGCGGTCCGTCGGCCCGGCACGTCCTCCTTGGCCCCTTCACCTCGCCGTCGGCTACCATCTCCGAGCTCCACACCCGCACAACACGAACCAAGAGATACGTCTTCGACACACTCCACGTATGCTTAGGTGAAACATAGCCGAAGCGAGAAAAGATAAAAAGAAAATAGAAGGAGAGTGTTGGATGTTGACAATCACTACATCACAAAACTAAACACATGCGACCTAAATCAACCATGTGTTCGCAATCTCCCCTTGATGAGTGCATTGTCAACATTCAACACAAAGACGTAATAAGATAGAAGAAAGCACATCCAGGTGAACAAGGCTCAACACCACTAGCAAAGCTCCAAACCAAATACTTTCACACACAAAACGGCTAGACCCTCAAGACAGAGGCAAAGGCTCAACACATCTAGCTCAAAGTGCTACTCCCCCGGACAAATGCAATCACTTGTCTTTGAATCTTTCTCCCCCTTGTTGGCACATGCACTAATCAAGCTATGAAATGCAATATGTCACAATGCAAAGCTTCGGGATTATATTCAACCGAATGAGAGAGTGCTCAAAGTGGTACCATAGCAACAAATTACAAGTGCTAGCCGAGCTCAAGCTAAACAAGTGATATGAAATATGGCACAAAGCATTTTGAGCAAATTTTAGTATCTTGCAAAAGGAGGTTCACCATCAAACATAGCACCTAGCACAAGTAGATAGGAGATCAACTAAGTGCTCAAACATGTAAACTGGGTGAACTACCCCAAGCAGCGTTCAGACATCATGCTAGACATTATGGCATAAACTTATGTTCATTTTAATTCAGAGTTGCAGCGGTTCACAAGTTACAAGAGAGCATGCGAGTGGTTATCCACATTTGCCTTGCCTTACTAATCAACCATGTCAAGCCTATGCGTGAGCAATGATTAGCTTAAGACAATGGTCTGGGTCAAACACAATGAAGTCCAAGTTCATTCAAGAGTGCAAGTGAAAGCAGTCTCGAACTTCAAAGTGTGGCAAAATGGACCCACTCGATCTTTTCATCACTTTAGCTTTAGACTTCATGTTTTAGCATGGTATTATCATGAAAATCTAAGCAAGTGAATGAATCAAAGCATGAGACATAGCTACCAAGCATACACATAAAAGCTCAAAGGATCTCAACATCCTACTCATGACAGAAGCTAGCTCAAGGGTGAACCATGATTTAATTTCATCATTCATTAATCAAGTTCACATTTGAAAAAGTTGCTCAGCTCATAACATACACCACATGATTAGAAAGAGCTCAAACTAGAAGCACTATCATGTCCATACTACTAAGAGCACAAACTCATTCCATTCAATATAAAAGTGAAGCTCAAGATATGCAAGTATGATACAAAAAGCAAAAACAAACCTAAAACTAAATCTGTACATCAACTACAAAGCTACCCCTCAAAAGGGATAGCACACGCCCAACTCTCCACGAAGCTGAGCAAAGCGGACTTGGTCTAGTGGTTTCGTGAAAATGTCCCTTAATCTGTTGCTCGCGTGTACACATCTTTGTACATCAATGTCCCCTTTCTCCTGGTGATCTCTCAGGAAGTGGTACCTCACCTCTATGTGTTTGGTCTGGGAGTGCAGAACAGGGTTTTTGGCTACGCTCACAGCTCCCATGCTATCACACAACAAGGGTACACGAGAAAAGCTCAGGCCAAAGTCTCTCAAAGTGGCAACCATCCACAGCAGCTGGGAACAACAAGCGGCCGGCAAAGACAACATACTCTGCCTCAACAGTCGACTGAGCGACACCAGACTGCTTACGAGACGACCAAGACACTAGAGATGTACCAAGAAACTGACAGGTACCAGAAGTGGACTTTCTATGCATACGATCACCAGCATAATCAGAGTCTGAATAACCAGTCAGGGAGAGGGTGGAAGAGGCCGAGTACCATAGGCCAAAGTCAGGGGTAAACTGCAAGTACCTGAAGATCCTCTTCACAGCCTGAAAGTGAGAGGTTCGCGGCGAAGACTGAAAGCGTGCGCAGAGGCACACCGCAAACTGGATGTCGGGGCGCGTCGCCGTCAGTACGGCGGCCGAACCGATCATGCTTCTGTACTCCCTTTGGTCCACAGCTTCTCCATCCTTGTCCTCGTCCAGGGCCGTCGTCGTCGACATGGGTGTCGAAAGAGGCTTGGCCTCACCCATGCGAAACTTGCGGATGATGTCCTTCGTGTACTTGCCCTGGTGTACGAAGATCCCATCCTTGGTTTGCTTGATTTGTAGTCCAAGGAAGTAGGTCAGCTCGCCCATCATGCTCATCTCGAACTCCCTGCTCATAATCTCTGCAAAACTCGATACCATAGCATGTGAAGAGCCACCAAAGATGATATCATCCACATATATCATCGGACTAGGAGTATGTCATTGCCCTTCCTAAGCGAGGAACAAAGTCTTGTCTACCCCCATCACAAAACCCTTAGCTAAGAGAAAAGCTTTCAACCTCTCGTACCACGCTCTGGGGGCTTGTTTTGGGCCAGTATAAGGCCTTGTACAACTTGTACACATAGTGCGGGTGTTTAGGATTCTCAAACCCCGGGGCTGCCTCACATACACCTCCTCCTCTATGAACCCATTTAGGAAAGCACTCTTGACATCCATCTGGAAGAGCTTAAAGCCCTTCGAGGCTGCAAAGGCAAGCAAAATCCTAATAGCTTCTATGCGGGCTACAGGAGCGAAGGTTTCTTAAGTAGTCTATTCCCTCTTTTCTCGACAAAACCCCCGGGCAACTAATGCGGCTTTGTTTCTCACCACCACACCATCCTCACTGCTTTGTTTTTGAACACCCACTTAGTTCCTATGGGATGACACTTTCACCGGAGGTGGAACTAACACCCAAACTTGGTTCCTCTCAAAGTTACGCAACTCCTCATGCATGGCATTGACCCAGTCCGAATCGGATAATGCAAGTGTTAACATCTTTGGGCTCAAGAGTGGAAACAAATGCGAGAATGAGCGAAATGACACATGGCATAAGCTTTGGAACGCAGTTACCCTCCGATTAAGTCCTCCAATCATGGTCTCACAGGGGTGGCGACGCTGAATGTCTTTGAGGCGCCGTGCGCGCGAAGATGTCGCCTCCCCGACCGGAGTGGGAACCTCCTCGGTGCCGCCGCTCGCGCCGAGGGGGCCACTCCACGGGACCCCAGGAAGTAGTGGTAGTAGGGTCAGTCCGTGAGCGCCGGTCGTCGTCGTCCACAGGTCGACCAAGCAAGCGTGGAGTCGCCGGGATCACCCGAATCTTCTGCTCCTCCTCCACAAAGATGCTCTGCTCTATCTCATCCTTTCTGCACACTCAAACACGTAAGAGGAACAAGGCGCAGTCTCATCGAAAGTAACCTCACATGTCTCTACAACGCGGTTAGTCTCAAGATTTAGAACTCACGTAAGCATGTGAGTGCAAAGCATATCCAAGGAAAATGCCATCGGTGATCGAGACTCAAACTTGTCGAGATTACCTTGCTTGAGAATGAAACACCGCATCCAAACACACGGAAGTGACTCACCTTGGGCAATCTCCCAAACCGCAGCTCATATGATGTCTTCTTGGTAAAAAGCACGAAGGAAAATGCGGTTGGAAACATGGCACGCCCGTGTTGATTGCCTCGGCCCAATACTTCCTCGGAGTCTTGTGTTCATCGAGCATGGTCCTTGCCATCTCCACAAGCGTCCGGTTCTTCCGCTCAACAATCCCGCTTCAGCTGCCCGAACATAAGGGCTAGAAAAACGGTGCTCGACACCCAAGTTAGCACAAAAAGACTCGAACGAGAGTTCTTGAATTCTCGTGCCATTGTCACTGCTGAATCGCTCGAATGGCTGTCTCTCGGTAACTCCGGTTCTCAGTCTCAAAATCAGATCACGAGCAAAACCAAAAAGCCTCATCTTTGCCCTCCATGAAAAAAGACCCAAGAGTATCTCGAAAAAATCGTCAACGATCACTAGACAATACCACTTCCCACCGACCGACCTCACCCGAGATGGACCAACTGTGTCCATGTGAAAGGATTTCTCCGGGTCTCGAGGTCATAATCTGAGCTAATGGGTGGTGGGAAGCAGATACCATCTTCCCGTGACGACAGGGGTGGCAAACCAAATCCTTCTCAAATTTGAGTTTAGGCAATCCT
Source organism: Hyparrhenia diplandra (assembly GCA_015847255.1). Lineage (NCBI taxonomy): Eukaryota > Viridiplantae > Streptophyta > Magnoliopsida > Poales > Poaceae > Hyparrhenia > Hyparrhenia diplandra. The sequence continues at coordinate 56,336 of JADLZK010008124.1, read as the reverse complement.
CGGATAAGATCCATTGAACTCAACCTCGTGAGAAGGTCAAAGCTCAGGTGTCCAAGTCTCCTATGCCACTTCCACAAATCGGAGGAAGAACCACCAACAAGCAACAAGATGTGCCAAAAGCTCGAGAAAAATCAGCACGAAAGACTTGCCCAAATGGCACAATCCAGACAAATGAGATCATCGCGAGTCCAAAACTCGAGAACACCCAACCTTGAAGGCGTACCTCATACCCGTCTGCCATGAGCTGAGAGACAGAAAGCAGGTTGAAGTGAAGGTTGGAGACGAGCGCCACATCCTTGAGCACAAAGTGGTCATTGATTCTGATTGACCCTCGAGATAGAATCTTCCCTCTGTTGCTATCCCCGAAAGTGATGTACTCTTTCGTCTTCATGGGGGTGAGGCTGGAGAACCACTTGGAGTTACCGGTCATGTGTCGAGAACAGCCGGAGTCAATGAGCCACATGTCCTCCAGCCTTTCCAGCTTTGTATCAACGATAGAACATGGGATGAGCATATGGCACAACAACACGGGGTTAGTAAACTTGGAAGAGTACCAGTGTTGACCATCTTGCCCCAAATACGCATTAGGCAAAACAACCATCCCACGCCCCATCTTACCAAACTGCTTACCACGTACTACAAAGCGTGGTGCACTCCTCTTATCAACCTCAAAATTCCCAAAGCGAGGATCTACGTTCACTCGCGGAGCACGATCACCAAACGGTCTCACAAACCGTGGCCCAAACCTCTGAGGCCTCCTACCTTCGAGGGCCTAGCAAAGCGCCTCCGAACCCACTTCACACCCCTCTCATACATGCCAAGTGGTGGGTGATACATGTCACGGTTCTCAAACTCCACGGACGCCTAGCATCCCTCTTCCTCCTAAAGCAAAACTCAACCAAGTGACCATCTCTTTGGCAATACTCACAGTGATACCTCACCTCTCTCTTAGGTGGTGGTTGGTTCACTCTCTTGGGTGGATGGTTCACTCTTGTTGTGGTCTTGGCCTTAGGAAGGGTTTCCTCGGGGATCCCAAGCAAAGTGTCAAGTGAGTTCTTGAGGTGGTTCGGTTTGGGAAGCCACACTTGTTTGGGAGGTGGAGTCTTAGTTGGCTCTTGGAGAATGCCATCTTGCACAATGGGCTTGGTAGGCTCAGGTGGAGTAATCTTGGTAAATTTTGGAGTGTTGGTTGGTTTCTCACTCGAGCTCAAACCACTATCTTGACCAACCTTGCCATAAATGAGTTCTCCCTTCCCACCTATAGCAAAGCCTAAACCTGATGTGTCGGTCCCCTCTTGAACTGACTCATCATCATGCCAAGCTGCGGCTCTCCACAAGACACCCAACTCAAGACAGAGCGAAGATACTTGATCTCCTCTTCGACTCTCCCCTTGTCATGCCTACAAGACATGAGCTCCAACTCCAAAGCTTCACACTTAGCACATCCCAGCACGGTGCTATCTGAGTTGGCCTTCTCAAGTACAGCAAGCTTGGCAGCCTTCTCTGCCAACTCAGATCGCAAGTCAGGACAAGACTTGCACGCACTCAACAGCGTCGGCCTAGACTTCAAATCAACGTGCTCATCTAGCAAGGCCGAATACTTGGACTGCAAAGACATGATGCTAGACATATGCACGGCGCAAGCATCACACTCCGTCTCATCGAGACATCGACGAGGCTTCCTAAAGCGGCTCTATCTCCGTCACAGCCATCTCCCCACTTCTCCTTGTACTCCTTTTCTCTCCCTAGCGGCACGCTTAAGCAACTTCTCTTGACACACAAGCGCATCGCCCAAAAGATTCAACCTCATCGGAGAGAGATTCGATTGTAGGAGGTACCTCGGAGGAGGAAGAGTCGTTGCCGTGTGGTTTGGCGTTGCCGGTCACCCGCTCCATCGAGGGCCATGGTGCAGAAGCCCCGGGCTTGGAGTCGGTGAAGAAGCAAAGTCCATTCAGCTTGTGTCTCAACCTTGCGCTCGGACTCCTCATCGCTTGAGGAAGATTGCCCGTCCGAAGAGTTGTTGTCGAGGTCGCCGGGGGAGGCAAGGAAGGCGTGCTTGTGCTCCTTGGCACGCCTTGAGGTACTTCTTCTTGATCGCCTCCTTGCCGAATCCCTTCTTGGACTTGTACTTGCCGGTGTGCTCGCGCTTGTCCTTGCGCTTGTCGGAGTCGTACTTGGAGTAGTACACTTCTCGCCGTAGTACTTGTCCTTGTTCTTCTTGGGGCATGCGGCGGCAAGTGATCCGGATCTCCGCACCGAAGCATCCGCCCTTGGATGGAGCCGCCCATGCACGAGCCGGTTCAAGCGGTTGTTGTGGAACCCGCCGAGAATCGGGCGATGACTAGTGCAAGCTCATCATCCCCAAGGCTCTCCATGCTCCTACCGTCATGCACACCAAGGAAGACAAGGCGAAAAGAAATGCGTGATGGGTTAGCGAGAAAAAGCGGAACCACCCTTACCGGAGGCAAGTGCAACGTTTGGCTCGGGAAGGGTTCTTGAGCCGCGCGGATCTCGGGCCTCGATCTCGGAAGACTTGAGCTTCTTTGTAGAGCTCGTCGGGTGTGAGGGTGTCGTAGTTGGCGGACTCCATGATCGCGGACACCTTCACATCCCACACCTTCCGATCCGGGCGTCTAAGAGCCGCGCCTTCTTCATGCTCGTCGAGCCTCTCGACCGCTTGTTCGGCTCGAAGCTTGTTGCAGATCGTCCCGAAACCTAGCAAAGAGAGAATCGATGGACTCGCCATCAAGCTGGATGAGGTTGTTGTACTCTCTCTTGTAGGTCTCGTAAAGGCGGGCCTTGACTTGTGGGGTTCCCTCGTGGTAGCTCTCAAGTGTCTTCCACACCTCACGGCGGTCTCACAAGTGGCAACTCTCTCAAACTCACTATCCTTGAGGCCGGAGAACAAGACGCTCCTCGCTCGGTTGTTGGCGTTGTGTTGGGCAATTTGATCCTCACCCACTTTCGGCGGCTAGCACTTGGTAGTTCTCATCCTCGACAATCTCCCCACACTCTCCAATCTATCCCCATGAGATGCGCTTGCATCTTGATCTTCCAATAGGGATAGTTGGTGCCATCGAACTCCGGAGGCTTGCCACCAAAGTGACCGAACCTCTCCATGTCGCCTTCTTCGGATCACGGACCGATTAAGGTGGATATGATCCTTAACCGGCTCGATACCAATGAAGGACCGAAAGCGGCGACGAGGGGGGGTGAATGGGAGCCTCGATTTTCCTTTTTAATTTTGGGTCATCGGCTCAACCCCCAATCTCGGACACAAACTCAAACGAGAAATGAAAAACGAGATTCCCAACTACTATCGAAAAGAAGCGGGTTCTCGACACTAGAATACCAACGTCAACTCGTGGACGAGAGTACCTAGAAAAATTCCTCGGATCGATACAAGGTCAACGCAAAAACCGAACTTCGATTTGGATCATAAAAGAAGCAAATCACGGACTAAACAAATGCAGCCTCTCGCGGCAAGAACGCTGAAGATATCGACACCGTCTGAGCAAACATGAACATGCTGCACACCGTAACCTGCAAACACCAAGTCGATCTCTGAATCACCCACGAGCTGCTACCGAACGATGGAGGGGCTGCTCTCCTATCCTTGCTTGACGTACCCAAGAACAGAGAGAAGAAAAATTAGCACTTGCACCTTGCCAAGCTACACATAGAAACGAAGCACCAAATTGCTTGAGGGAAATAAAGCAATCACTATTGCTTGACAAGACCGGTCACTAATCAAGAACGTGCAGGGAAACTTGGAGGGAATCGATGGAGGAGCTGCCCTCCTACTGCTGCTTGACGGATCGACTCAAGAACAGGAAAAAGAGGAACACGACGAACGAGGAAAGTCAGCACTTCAATCTGACATCGATGGATCTTCAGGGCAAAACTAGTGCTGCTCAAATGAGCGCACACGGCGCCTGTGCGCACGGTGCCGGTAGCACTGCTGCTATCCCATCAGAGAGCTACGGTAGGAAAGACCAAATCGAGTGAAGAACAGAGCCGCTCGAACAAGAACCGACGACTCGACGAACAGAGAAACACCGCTGCAAAATCAACGAGAACTAGGCCAAATCGAGGCGACTTGACCTCAAAATTTGCACAGGTAAAATTGGGCTAGCTACGAACAAATCCCCCAGAAAATCATAGCCTGAGATCACCCAAACTCTGGGAAAATCAGATCGAAAATAAGGACGAAAATAGCTCAAGAACACACAAACGCAGCTCGAATCATAGCTCCATATGAGAAATCCCAGGAGGGCGTGAAATACACCGGCGCCACTCTTCCTACGAACTTAAAAACCACAACAAAAATCCACACAAAATTTTGTTCTTAATCCTAAACAAGAACCCTGAAAATGGGAAAAATAAAACGAAAAAACGAGAGAGATTAAAGAGGGGAGGATGGCGCCATCCTCTATATATATGGCCCTTATTTCTCATCCCTATTTTCGCCTCCGATACATACGGAGCCAAACCACTAACCCTGTGGGCTATTTTTTGGTCGACTCGATATTTTTCGATCCGACGGCCACCGCGCCCCTCATCGGTAGCCTTGCATCCACGCAACCTCCCCGATGCCGCTTCACGCGCCGGCCTTCCGGCCCACCGGAACGCCCGCCCGGGTTTTGAGGCCCAAACCCGCGAAACCCGGGCCAGATGGTTTTGAGGCCCAAACCACCAAACCCGCGCCCGATGGTTTTGAGGGCAAACCACCAAACCTCCCCGACACGTGTCATCGCTGCCTCTTGATCGCCCGAAATCGCCAAGTCATCCGAGCTCCCCGCTCCGCCCTCGCGACGCGCCGTCTTGACCCGACGACACGGTCCTCGCCACGCCCTCTTGCATCCGTCGATGTCCCGGATATGTCAACCACCATGGCTAGCCGCCCAAGATCCGGTCCCTCGGTCCAAGCCTCACGTCCGTCCTTCACCTCACGCGGTCCGTCGGCCCGGCGCGTCCTCCTTGGCCCCTTCACCTCGCCGTCGGCTACCATCTCCGAGCCCACACCTGCACAAACACGAACCAAGAGATACGTCTTCGACACACCCACGTATGCCGGGTGAAACATAGCCGAAAGCGAAAAGATAAAAGAAAATAGAAGGAGAGTGTTGACTGTTGACAATCACTACATCACAAAACTAAACACATGCGACCTAAATCAACCATGTGTTCGCATAAACTATTAGACCTGGCTATGGGTTTTTCAATTCGTCATTAGTACAGTATTGTAGTTAAGTGCCTCTGATCCATTGGTTGGCGCCATTGCCCGTTGACGACTCTGCTCACATCTTCTATATAACTTTCCCCGGCGCCCCTGCTGCTCCTCACAACTCCTCTGCATATCTGCTCTTTGCCATCTCCACTCTCATCCCAACTCCAGTGCGCACCCTCGGACGGTCCGATCGCCTGCCATCACGGGCAGCAGCACGTCCCGACCCTGTCCCTCTGTATGTAGCATTATTACTCTGCTCGTTCGTTCATTAATTTCTATGTTGTATTGTATTCAACTAACTTGCTATTGTTCTATGCAGCATCCTCAGAGATCCTCCACCGTGTCGATCGCCTGAGGATGGAGGTTATCGCCGTCAAGGCTGCAGGTTGGGTGGTGGGAAAAGCATTGGGCGCCGTCTCGGGCACCTTGCTGGAGGCGTGGGCGGCCAGCAAAGGGCTCGGCCCCATTGTCGATGCCCTCAAGGTGCAGCTGCTGTACGCGCAGGTCTTGCTTGACAACGCAAAGTCAAGGGAGATCCACAGCCAGGCGCTCAGGGATCTGCTGAGAAAGCTGCGACAGCTGGCCTACGACACCGACGATTTGCTCGACGAGCTCGACTACTTCCGCATCCAGGACGAGGTCGACGGCACCAACCATGCTGCCGATGCGGAGGCCTGGGGTTGTGTCCAAGGCCTTGTCCTTAACGCTCGCCACACTAAAAGAGCTATCACCGGTAAACTCAAGCTCTCCTCTGGCTCAAAATTGAAGTTTAATAGGGTCGAAATCTCTACAAAAATGAAGGACATCATAGAGCGCCTAAGGACTCTATGTGCTATGGTTTCAACAGTCTTAATCTAGAGTTCATGGGCACCAACCGTATCACTAGGAAAGACATTGCTATGAAAACGACCGGAAACCACCTCCGACATTATAGATGATAAAATTATATGGGAGGGACATCCAAAAGAAAGTAGTTGTAGACGGAATTATACAGGGAAAATATTCTGCTAATGATGATGAGCTTGTTGTGCTTCCGATTGTTGGTCCTGGGGGATCGGCAAGACAACTTTCACACAGCACGTCTATGCAGAATTAAAGAGACATTTTGAGGTCACGATTTGGATATGTGTCTCCCTCAATTTTACATCTAGTAGGTTGGCACAAGAAGCTGAGAAACAAATTCCTAGTGTTGATGGTGAAAAGAAAAACAGTAGTGTTCAAGAGCTAATCGAGCAAAGATTGAAATCTAAGCGGTTTTTGCTTGTTCTAGATGATATGTGGGTGGGCCCTGAGGACAATGAATGGAAAAAATTTTTAGCACCATTTCAAAGGGCGGGAGAAAAAGGTAGTATAGTTATAGTGACCACTCGGATTCCTGAGGTGGCAAAAAAAGTTATTAAGATAGTTGATTGTCCAGAAATGCAACGCTTAGAGGGCAAAGATTTCATGGGAATAGAAATGGAGCGCTTAGAGAGTAAAGATTTCATGGACTTTTTTGAATCTTGCATATTCAGTGGTCAGCAAGCATGGGAAGGTCACACAGCTGAATTACGTGAGGTTGGGGAACAAATAGTGAGCAAATTGAAAGGTTTCCCTCTTGCTGCAATAACTGTAGGAAGATTACTAAGAAGTCAACTTACTTTCGATCACTGGACTAAAGTTCTAGAAAGCAAAGAATGGGAACACCAAACCAATGATAATGGCATTATGCCTGCATTAAAGCTTAGCTATGATTATCTTCCTTTCCATCTGCAACAATGCTTTTACTATTGTGCTTTGTTTCCTGAAGACTATGAATTTGACAGTAAAGAGTTAGTTCACTTGTGGATAGGACTAGGTATTTTACAACCATGTGACCTGAACACAAGAACTGAAGATGTTGGATTGTCCCATTTAGATGACTTGGTTAATCATGGGTTTTTAAAAAGAACAAAAGAAATGATGGCTCGCCTTATTATGTTGTCCATGACCTACTACATGAATTGGCAGTGAATATTTCATCATTTGATTGTCTCAGCATATGTAGTTCCAACGTGAAGTCAATACATATTCGCCAAGATATACGTCACTTGTCTATCATCATAGATGACAAGGATGTAGAGGACATAAAGACTTTCAAGTACTACAAAAATGACTTGAGTGCACTTGATAAAATATTAAATGTTGAAAACTTGCGTACTTTGATGGTGTTTGGAGGACATCATGATAGCTTCGCCAAGACTTTTTGTGATTTATTTGAGAAAACTATAGCCCTTCGTGCCATTTATTTATCTGGAGCATCGCCATATGCTATGAAGGATATGTTGAACAAGTTTCCAAAGAATATTCATCTTCGCTACCTAAGGATAAAATCAGTTGATGACACACAATACATAGAGTTCAATTTTAGTGCTCTTACTAGATTGTATCATTTAGAGGTCATAGATATGCATGAGTGCTATGGTCTATATGGTTTTTTCCACAAAACATATGAGTAACCTTGCAAAGTTGCGTCACTTTCTTGTGCCACAAGATATGCTTCAACTTCACTCTAACATAATTGAGGTGGGAAAACTAAAATTTATTGCAAGAGTTAAGATTTGAAGTTAGGGAGATCTAAGGGTTTTTGAACTAAGTCAGCTTGGTCAATCGTCAGAACTTCGAGGTTCACTTTCCATTTGTAGTCTTGAAAGGATACGAGCGATGGAGGATGCACATGAGGCCAGATTGACACAAATAAAACATTTGCAGAAGCTAACACTAGAATGGAATGCCAATCGACCTACAAAAGATACCACACACGAAGAAAATATAATGGAGATTTCTACACCATGTAGCAATCTTAAAGACCTTTGCATTAGAAGCCATGGAGGCACCAAATACCACATCAAGAAAGTATACTAGAGATTCTTACACCATGTAGCAATCTTAAAGACCTTTGCATTAGAGGCCATGGAGGCACCAAATGCCCAAAATGGTTACGTGAGAACCTCTATGTTAAAAATCTGGAATCCCTTCATCTAGATAGCGTAGCTTGGGATATATTTCCACCTATAGGAGGGTTGTGGCTAGTTGATGGACCTCACGAAGAAATTTCAAGCAATGAAAAGTTTCACAAATTGAGGAGGTTGGAGCTAGTTAATCTACTAAGGTTGAAAAATGGGTTGTCAATGCACCTTGTTATTTGTTTGCTCACTTGGAAGTGCTTATCATTAGGGATTGCTCTGAACTAACCAACATCTCATTTTCACATTCTACTTGCTGTCAACGAGAGAGAGGAAGAGGCCAATATGAATTGGTTCCCTCGTAGTCTACAAGAGCTTGAGATTGCAAGTTGTCAAAAACTGTTGTCCATTCCTCCTGTTCCTTGGACTAATACTTTGTGCTCTACTAATATAAAAGGAGTTGCTTTGGGCTTTAGGCATTTGGTTTGTAGAGCTAATAAAGATTCGGAATATTGCTTGAACATTGAAGCAGCTGCTGCTTTAGATGACGATGGCACATTCTGGAACGTGTTGGACTTTGATAATCTAACTTTACTGAAAAAGCTAGATATGGACAGATGCCCTCCTCTCCCACTGCAGCACTTCCAAGTGTTATCGTCCCTAAAGACCCTCGAGCTATCTGGTGGATCAAGTATTGTCTTCCCGTCAGTTGAAGGTGTGAGCCATGCCGAATATCAGTTCCCAGTTGAATGCATAACCATTAGCGGGTGGGATGCTAGTGCAAAGGAATTGACACAACTACTGACTTATTTCCCCAGCTCTCTGAACTGAAGATGTGGTACTATAATCAGATTACAGGGCTGGCTGTAGTGGAGAAGCAGGCAACAGAAGCACCCGCACCAGAGTCTTCAGATAATAATAAAGTGGACGACCTGCAGCAGGATGACACAAGAGGGGAGGAGAAGATAGCCGCTTCATCAGCAGAAGGGCTGCTGCACTTGCCTTCCCAACTACAACAGTTGCGGATCTATTACTGCCCAGGGCTGAGCCTCCGCTCCAGTCCAATCGACCACAACAGAGAATTAGGACGAACCGGTGGAGATCAATGGCTCCAAGGTCTAAGCTCCCTCAGATCGTTGAAGATAGATAATTGCCCCAGGTTCCTCTCCTCCTATTCGTCATCCTCCACTTCTTCGTGTCCCCCCTTCCCAACCTCGCTGGAACGCCTCTCTCTTGAGGGCGCGATGGGCACGGCCACATTGCTGCCTCTCTCAAACCTCGCCTCTCTCACAGATTTAACCATATGGGGATGTGGGGATTTAAGAGGTGAGGGACTACCGCATCTCGTCGCCCAGGGTCATCTCACCAAATTAACCGTCCGCGGAACCCCCAATTTCTTCGTTGGTCCCGAGCCCCCTGCTTGCCCCATGAACAAGAGTTCTCATCCTCTTCCTCCAAACTGCAGGGAGCTTGAGACAGATGACGTCGCGGGCGTCCTTGCTGCGCCCATCTGTACCTTGCTCTCTTCCTCGCTCACCAAATTGAGATTTGTGGGGCACGAAGTGGTGGACCGCTTCACAATGGAGCAAGAGGACGCCCTTCAGCTCCTCACCTCTCTCGAGGAGATCACATTTTGGTCCTGTGACAAGCTGCAGTGCCTCCCAGCTAGGCTTCATGGCCTTCCCAACCTCAAGAGATTAATCATATTCAATTGTCCAGCCATCCCATCTCTGCCCAAGGATGGCCTCCGAAGTTCACTGCAAGAGTTGAAGATATACTATTGTCCAGCCATCCAGTCTCTACCTAAGGACTGCCTCCCAACTTCTCTACAAAAAATTAGTGATCCAGAGTTGCCCAGCCATCGGGTGTCTGCCAAAGGATGGACTCCCAAGTTCACTGCAAGAGTTGGAGATAGACAATTGCCCAGCCATCCAGTCTCTACCGAAGGACTGCCTCCCAACTTCACTGCAAAAATTAAAGATCATCAGATGCCCAGCCATCCGGTCTCTACCCAAGGTGAATGATCTGCCAAGTTCATTGCGAGAATTGAATGTCCACTATAGCCAAAGCGTGGAGCTAAGAAGGCAGTGCCGCAAGTTCATTGGAATCATTCCAATTGTTTACACTTGACTAAGCCAAGGTAACAAAAGAGGTGGAACTTACCACCAATTTCGCTTTCTTTTGTTAAGCCCATAAAACTCAGTGATTCTCCTTTCGTTTATTTGACTGCAATCATATGGTTTCCTTCTAGATAACCCTTTTTTTTTGTTTTTTTCATCTACTGTGCAGATCTCTTATTCAAATTGTACATTTTTTCTAACATTTGGATTCTCACTGTATCTATACATGATTCTGAGTTGTCAAGCATGAACATCTCTTGGCTGTGCCTAACACCCTGTACATAAAACTGGTTAGTATCCTATATGGAAACTTCCCTATAGTCTGACAAAATATATTTATAAGTTTGTTCCACATTTTTGTTAGCCTGCTGCGAGTTGTTTTTGTTATTTGGGAACTATTGATTTCGAGAATTTCTCACATACAGAATACTTAATTGTGAGTTTAGCGGCTTCGAGGAAACATCACGGCTTGCAAAACATGCTCCAATTACTTTCAAGTTATATTGGTGCATGGCTACAGAAATAAGATGCATCCTCAACTTCTGGATTTGTTTATTGGTTCTACATAAACAAGATGCCTTCTCACTACTATAATGGAGCAACTCTGAGACAGATTACAATAATGCATGGTGATTTCTATTTGCTTTTTCCTAATCATGTGAGCGTTAATTGTTAAGTAATTTTACATACCATGTTCCTGAAGTACTGCCCTGACATGAATACTGCATATTAATCTGCAGTGCACAAGGGAACATCAAATCATTTAGCTATTGATCCCTCTCGTCTTGTTGAATTTTCCTGAAAACACACTTTTTGTGCAATAGGGAATTGCTTCCCTGAGCAAAGGTAAGTGTACCATATTTGTTATTTCTGTTTTCTCTGCGTGAAAAAAATAATGATGTTTGAATTTTTTGTGTTCTTCTAAAACATTTAGAATTATCATTGTTGTGGCCCACCTTTTGAGGCTCTAGCAATTATGGGATGGAAGAAGGTATTACTTTTATAGTATATCTTTCGAAGGATTGGCTGAAAGGTGCTGACTTAAGTTTTTTTCTTCTTGAAAAGGCGAGATTGCTCCTTCAGTTTTGTTAAAATCTTTATTTCAGTCTTATATTTTTTCCAAACAGGCAAAGCTGAATTTCATTACCATGCAGCAACAAAATTGTAAGCGCTTGGTTTGATAATACAGCAATGCAGAAAAGCGACATTAACTGCCAGCAGTGCTGAACACAAAGGATTCAGCTGGCTAGGCAAACCTCCTACAAATGGCCTTCGCTGTCTTGGCAGTAGATTACTAACATGGGAGTGTAAATGTGCAGATATTGATAGCTTGTGGTGGAATTTTAATTGCCTTTTATCACTGTTACTCATCTTCTTTATGTCAGGTAAATACTATTAGAAGCTTCCCCATAAGTTGTTGTTTGCTTTACTTTTGTAGATTAATTATCTCAGCTTGAAGCTTCATGTGGCACAGACTATGTCAAAATTGGTGTAATTTAGGATAATTCTGCAACTGCAACACCCACTAAGTAATGTATTGCTTAGTACATACAACCTCATCTATTCCAAGTGCCCAAGTTTATAATTATTCTTGAAGGAATGGGTGTTGCGTATTGTTTCCTCGTAGGTTTCCTGTGCTTTCCAGTAAATTCAACAGACCGTAATGTCTTGGTCTCTCACCAAAAAGCTCTGTATACACAAGATCTGCAGTAAACCAAAACCTCCTCCAGTTTTTCAATTTGTGGCACTGGATTGCTCCTTCTAATTTATATGAGAAGATAAACCTAGTAAACCTCAGGTGGGGATTAACACCCCCGTGACCTCTCAAAAAAAAAAAAACTAGTAAACCTTGTCATCTGAATGCTAAATTTTCCTTAGTGCCTTATTTGGTAGAGTACCATGAAGTTCTTTTCACAAGTGGTGAATATTTAAAACTTTTCTTTGAGCTGGCACGCAATAGAAACACCCATACCAGCATCTATTAATTAGGTTGCAGCTAAGTACGATTTTGAACTTTTTTGGTCTTCCACGACACATGTCATTTAGATTTCATATTTGAGCCATATAACAATACTTGTATATTTTGGTGTTCCTTCTAATAGTGGCATGGGAATTTCCTTCATGAGTTTGTTATTTTCTTCCCCAATGCATTAAACATTGAATCCAACAGCATGATATTTTTTCTGACTTTTACTATGAATAATTATTTTGACTTGAGTTTTCAATATCACAGGGACACAATTTTATTTTTGGATAAGCTATCATGAACCTAAGCTTCTAAACTGCACAAGTGCAAGCTTTTCCCAAACTGTTGCTAGTGAAACAACTAACAAAAAGTAAGAGCTTCTCTATTGTCAATCTTCCAAATTCAGTTATAAATATTGAAGGCCGATAATTTAAAAGTTCGCTAATAAACATTTAGTTCTCTAGATCATCGTCTATTTGGAATCATGGCATGGCAACGGCAGAGGATATGTTGCCACTTGACACAAAGATTTGGTTTATTGTCGGATGTTTCTAGCACTACAGTAGTTGACATGAAACTACTACTACATCCCCTGGAGCAACTTCAGATGCTCCAAAGTGGGTCCTCTCTATGATGTTCCTGTTAACTGCCATCCGGTCAGTGCCATATTAAGCATCTGTCGGCCAAGTGCTCCTTCAATTGCTCTGAATTAATTCAAGAGAGAAGCTGCATGTGTGAGCTGGTGCTTACAGACACTTGTAAAAGGTCATCATGGTTGCTTATGAGGTGAATGTCGTGCCTTGCTCAAGCCGTCTTCTGTTATGCGAGTAGTACATTGCAAATTTCTATTCTTCTGTGCAGAAATATTTATCAAGTTCTTTTGTTGGAAAAATATACCAGGAACTATGCCCAGAAGTCTTGCCAAGACCGCAGTCATCTTCAGAAGATATTGCTTCTGAAGTTTGTTGGCTGGATGGCAGGGCTGAAACTGCGTTGGAGCATCCATGGAAGGGTTCGGAAATTCAGAGATTCAGAGCACGAAGCCGTTCCAGTACTCAGCTGCTTCGGCTTCGCAGTTCCCACACCGTCACCACGACTAATCTTTTTTTTTTTTGAAACGAAACAGGCAGCGAGCTGCCGATTATATTAAAAGGAGAGTCCTTTGGGGAAGTACAACGAAACCAAAGCAAAAGAAAAGAAGAAAAAAAAAAAAAGCAAAAAAACGCACCCGGTTGATTGGGACATCAACACGGTTTACCACTCAAAGGCCGGTCGGATTGGGACCTCCACACGCCCTAGTCTCTATACAACAACTCGAGAAGGCAACAAAACTTGAAGCCGAAGCGAAAAAACTGCGCAAGCAGCCCCACCAAAAACAACCACTCTCAAGCAATCGTCCAAGAGCCACAAGTCAACCCCACGCCTCGAAAGGACCCAAGAGAGAGCGGACCGCACCACACCCAAGAAGGCCGCCCAAGTGTCGGGACCTTTAAGCCGTGAAACCGCTGCAACACCACACACCTCGGCGAGGTGGAACCACCAGATCCCGGACCTCGGCCATCGGGGCTTTGCCTCTCCCCCGGCCGGACTCCACCTCGCCTTGCCACCTCGAAGAACACCGCAGCGGGGGCCTCGCCACGCACCGCCACAACACTCCACATGTCACGGATCTCAGTGCCTAAGATCGCCATCGGAGAGGTCACGGAGGGCGCCATCGCCTCCAAGGGACACCAAGCAGCCAAGTCACCACCGAGGATCAACATCGCCTGCGTCGCCTCCACCAACGCACTAAAACCTCCGCCACCGAAGTCAGCGAGACAAGGAAGTCGACTGCGCCATCTTCCGAGCGATGTACCGCCTACCGGCATAGCCAGCTGAAGTTATGCTACGCGCCTAATCCGCCGCAAGCCAAGTCATCTCAATATGTGCGTTGCACGCAGCGCCGTCTTCCCGACGCGAGTCCCCATTCCGACTGACAGCTTGTCTCGCATAGCGCCCGGCACCCGCAGATCCCGTCACGCAAAGCGATCACCCCGACACACATCGATAACCCTTGTTAGCCTCCGTGAGCTGCGAAAGTTTCCAATGAGGCTTAGCAACCCCCGAAGCTCTCCAACCTGCACCACACCAGCAGATCCCGTGAATCATCACCGCCCGGAAGAACCATCAGCCGAGTTGGGTCTCAAGAAATGACGCCTCAAGCGGAACGGCGCCGGGGCACCGCCATCGATCGTCCCGAAAATGGACAGGGTTTTCACCAAGAGAACCCGTATCGCTGGATGAAGCTCAAAAGATGACCCCTGCAGGGAGGGCGGCCTTAAGGACGCCGCCGCCATCAGCGCCACCAAGAAGACCGGCAAAGGCTTTCGCCAGGAGCATCCATCCCAAAGCAAGCACACCCAGCCCGGCCTTCCACCAACAACGACCATGGAAGTCCACTCAGGGGCGCCGCCGCTGCCGTGCCTCTTCCCACTGCGCGCAGCTTCACTCCGGCAGCACATCACCGTCGACGCACGTGCCTGACCGCGCCACCAAGGCACCATCGCTGGCCCAGACGCCGCCGTGCTGCCTTGTCCGCCGCCACCATGGCACCACCACTGGCATCACGCGGCCACCGCCGCAAACCAGGCCACCGCACCACGCGGCCACCTCGCTGCACACATCGACACCACAAGGCCGTCAGGGCCCAGGACTACGCACGCGCGCACCCGCCAGCCGCGGCCACTCGCAGGTCCACACCATCGCCGCTGATGCCTCTCGCCGCGTGCCTCCACGAGCACCTCGTCGGGCCCCCACAGCCGGCGCAATCAGCAGATCCGGCACAGGAGGCACCGGATCTGGTCGTCGGGGCGCCGGATGCGGCCTCGCCGGCGTCGTCCCTCGTCGGCGTCGAAACTTGCCCCCTGCGGCGGCCGCGTCCGCCTGGCGGAGAGGAAGGAGAAGAGCTGCCCCGCCGCCACCATCCTTGCAGGCCGCGCGGGCTTCCGGCGGCCGGCTCCGGCGGCGGCGCAGTGGAGGGAGGGCGTGGAGGGAGCGGCGGCGGCGGGCTGGGGAGTCCGCCCGTGTCGCCCTACGCGGGGACGACGCGGGGGCCTGCTGCTCTGAACGAAGCTTTTAAACGAACTAATCACTGACTAGAATCCGTTGTGTTGCGTCCCACGCGTTCCCACTCCCATGCCCTGCCCTATGCTATGGTATGGACCTGTGATGCGTACGTACTCGTTGTCTTGTGCACTGGTCTGTTGCCGACTGTGTTTTGGAAATCGTTCTGAAAATGTAAAGACCACCGTTTATGTACCTTGTGATGATTTTAGCAAAACAGAAGGCAACAAACTGTTTCAACGATGCTGTGCCTCTTGCAGTACATTCTAAAATTAATCATCAGTTGAAATACATCATCCAAGAAACTTGCATATTTTGGATATCTATTAAAATTGCTGGGTTAGTTGACAAATTTCTGGGTCAGTACATTTTAAGAAATTAATCATCAGTTTAAAATTTCGAACTATAATGTTTGCAAAATATTACCTCAACTGTTTTAGAGGCTTTATTAAGTGCAGATAAATGAAACAAAGGTGATGTTAAAAAAAAAAGGTATAGTACATGGGCCGGACGCACCTAATAGGCCGGTCCACAGAGAAAGGCGGCCTTCTTCTCAACCCCAACGACGCGACACGATGGCGACGGCCATGGCTTCGCCGGAGCTCGCCGCCGGGGACGGCAGCTACGACTTCCACCTCCGCTCGCTCTCCGCGGCCTCACGGGACTCCGCTGCGGCCGCCGACCCCGCCTCCGACCCCAACCTCCTCCAATCTGTAACCGCATCTCCCTTCGATCCCTTCTCCCCTGTCCCCCATGTCCGGTTCCTTGGATGTCGACGAGGACTCTTAGGTGTGCTGTTTCGTGTGCACCATTTTCTGTCCGCGCGAAGGTGAGGAGGGTGTGCGAGATGTGCCGCACGGCGAAGGAGGCCAAGGACGAGATGGTGGCGCGGGCGTTCCCGGTGATGGGCAAGCTATTTCAGCGATGTGCAGCCGCTCCGACGCAGGCCGTGGCCTCCACCGGCGTGCTGCTCCTCGTAAGCCGACTTTTTCTCAGTCTTGCACTCCAGAGATGGATAAATGCTCGGATATTTGAAAATAGTGTCCTTTTGTGTTATTTTCCATTTTCAGTTTTATCAAATTTTCACACTTGACGCCCGTATGTCTAGTCCTCAGGAGAGATTTTAATCTAGTGTTAACTGTATGATTAATGTCCTTACTCTCTGATTCACCCAACAGTGGATTACTTGCATAGTTGTTTGTGGCAAATTACTTATTGTTGATTTGTTGTAAAGAGTTTGTCAAACTTATAACTAATTTAGTGTTCTGTATTTTTTTTTTCCCTACCAGACCATTCTGCAATTCTTTTTTTATTTTGGGGAGGCAGTCTTGCACGATGCTGATGGCAGTTTGAAAACCTTCTTCCGCTCTTTGCTTAAGTAGGTAATGTTGTTTTCTATGTTTTTTCTCTTCATCTGTATACCATCGTTAGATTGCTACCACAAGCATCTAAGATTCTCCAACTTTTTTTTTTCTTCTTGTAAATAGGAGTTTGCAGATCCTATTGTTGCACAGCGCCGGTTGAATTCCTTGTAACAAACAAGACAAAGATCCTTACCTCCTTTCCCAATTTGATTCCACAGGTGCCAACACTTCAACTATTCACTTACTTGGAACTGGCAAATTCCACATGTAGCTCCTATTGTTCATGTTGTTGCAGAACATTGCTTTGAAAGATATAAATCCAGCTTCCTTGTTTGTTTTATAGCTTATTTATCATTTTTTATGAGAATGGCGGGGAGGCCCCTACATGTATTTCTTCATTAATAACATAAGAAATAAGAAAAGAAACATTTACAGTACAGGAGGCTAGCTGTAGGCCAAAAAAGGTAGAAAAAAAGAACATATTTGTATGACAAGCTAAGCTACTCAACCAAATATTTTGTAACATCCTTTATAGAATATCTCTCTCGTCTCTTCCTATTTTCCAAATTCAACTTTATCATGTTAGCACATGCCAATGCTTATGTATTCTTGTTTATATACAGTTCTATCCTTTGCTGTTAAAGCTTGTTGCATCAAATGGTGAGAGGTATGTGCTCTTATTGTCATGAACTTCACATAGCAATCCTGTTGAACTACCTAATCTGTTTGCTAATATTCTAGACTGGAAAGTAAGTTTTTCGGAAGTACTTCCGTTAATGATGTCAGCAGGATCTTTTCTTCCTCTCTTCCTATCCCTTATGGATTTGCCAAGTAAGCCTGTTAATATTTTGCCTTCAGGACTTATTCATTTTTATTTTTTATATAACCCAGACAATTTTGACTGCTAATTAGCTGATGAGTTAGGTGCACTATGGCATTATTAAATTATTGTTTCTGCTTTCATGTGATGTGCATTCCTTACCATATGTGACATTTCTGTAATGTATACCTTACACACATGACCTGCTGGTCTTGATTGTTTATCCTGTACAGTTACTCACTTTTTATTTGTAAACATGGAGTAAACAGTTGCCACACTATTCAGATTCTTTTAGTAAATAAATCTTCATTTGAGTTCCAATACTGCACATAATATGAATCAGTTGTGATAGATATTAATTGGAGACTACCAGATTTTTATGGCTTGATTTAGATAATTGTCTTATGTCTTAATGTATTTAACACTCACCATGCATTATTGGTTTTTGTTCAACTATAATGTATTGATTTCTACAACTTTGTTCCTCATCATTCTGAATTTTATCCAGTGTTGGTGGTGGCATTGGAAAAGGTGGAAAGAAGTTCTGGAACTCTTATTGGCAGTAGTATAGCTACAATCCAGAAGAGTGCTGCTCCTGAGGTAATCTTCAGAATGAATTGGCCTAGAAGCTATGAGTGAATTATCTAGTCCAAAACTGTTAAGAGCATTATCCTTTCTATGGCACAGATGCTTCTTGCACTGATGGATGAGGCATATACTGGTTCTGCAATAGAAGAACCTAGTGGTAATTCTGGCTCTGATGATAGTGGTCCCCTAGACCTTGCTGACCCAATGTTCTTAGACCTTCTAAAAGATGAGAATGATGGCATTGCTGTAAGTATTTTCCTATACAATCGTGTATATTCCCTCTGAATTCTTAGTTCTCATGATATCTTCTGTTTTCCCCTTCAGGCAAAACATTGGATATCCCCTACGATATCTTCAACATTACAAACAGCATTAAACAGCAAACAATCGGATAGATTGAAACAGTCACTGGAAATGGCACCTCGCTTTCTTACCTTGTATTTTGCAACAGCATTGCGGGATGTTAATGACTGTAGGTTGCATTTATTATTATTTTTGCTACACATGCTAAGTGACCAACATATTGTTAATTTGAGGATCTATGTTTGTTGGTTCAGCACTGTTGTGTGCTCTTATTCCGGTAGTTATGTCAAGATATGCTGCGATGTTCCCAGACAAGGTTTTCTCTTTCAAGGTAGGCAAACTTAATTTATTCTAAATTTCCTTGTCTACTACTGATCCTTTTTAAAGGTTTGGAACCAAGAGAATATATTGTTATATATTTATTTGCTTAGTCTAACACAACTGATTAAATAATTGCATAGTACAACAATTTATAAGCGTTTTTTTTTGCTAAACAATTTATAAGCAATTGATAGACAAAAACTTCTCAAGCTGAATTGAAGGATTCAACCATATATGATGAACTATTGGAGCTATATATATTTTTTACGAAGCTGAATAATTCTGAAAAGCCACCCTAGGCGATGATGGGTTAGCGATAGTACTTTATGTCAGAATACATTGAATGGAAAAAAAAAATGAAAGAAGTGCAAACTTAAATTTTTACCATAGTACCTTTACCTCAAATGATGGTATGCCAAATGCCATATGGCTTGTCTGGCTATAGACTTCGTTATTTGCCTCACATATCCTGTGTAAGTTCAGCTTCCAATGGCATATTATAGGTTCCATGATATTATATACTGTTGCAGGTGAGGAAAAGGCTTTCAGACTTCATTTTGGCTGCATTCCAGCGGTCTCCTGATATCATTGCAGTACTTAAGGTAACATGTGTAATTTTTTGGTGATTTATTTCTTACTAGACATACAAGTCAAAACTCTGAACTAAAACCCCATGTCATGTAGCACTTTGCTGCAATGAAGTTATTTGAAAGTTTCCTTTATATATTAGGATTTTATAAGTAGTTCTGCATGATGATTTTGAACCATTCTGCAGAAACCTATTGCTGACAGACTTGGTGAGGCTCATGATAATCCTGCAAAGGCAAGTATATCTTTCAAGTTCGTATTGCCACTGAAATTGCTATACCATTACCTGCCCTTCTTATCCTTCTGCTGATTATCTTAAATGATTAATTATCTTTCTCATTGCAACTGAAAGTTACTGATGGATTGTGGCCAGTGTAGACAGAGTTAGCATTGCACTTGTGCTGGGCCATTGGTGAGCATGGAGCTGGAGGGACAGATCACAAAGATGTAGCTCGTGAACTATTTGAAAATTTGGAGTTATTATTGTATGAAAACCTTGCAACTAGGTGGGGCCCTACTCTGCTATGTCTTCTGACTGGATTTCCATGGCATTGCACATAACTGACTTCTTTCATACATTTGTTATCAAGCCGTTTGGTATTAAGCCAGGAGCCAGGATCTGATTCCATGGGTGCATCATCTAGAAAGTCATCCCAAGCCAGGTTTCTCTGCTTTGTGGTGACTGCCATTGCAAAAACTAGCAACATGCCACAGTGAGTTGCTTCCAAGAGCACGTGTGTCGTTGGGTAAGGTACTGACTTGATCCTTGCTGCGTAAGATAAATGATCAGTGTGTCCACCATTAAGTATGTTACTTCTCACAGAGCATCTGAATTGCTTCATTTTCTGCAGGTCGTCGCCCGTTCCCAAACCTTAGACAGGAGAGTCTGGCAACGGGCCTGTGACTATTTAGGACTCATGAATGAACCAGCCATCTGTTTATCTGTACTGGGACCGTCCACTGCCCAAGGGAATGGTCCTGGTGTTGTGAATTGGAGTGAAGGAGGAACAAAGATGGTAGCTCATGTTCCTTTTTACCTTTTAGCCGAGCAAAAAGGTAAAATTCTGCAAGCACTTATTTAGTTAAATGTAGAATAAAGCTTCCTTTCATGTTATTTAAGAGAACTATATAAGCTTTACAATCTGAGCACATCAGTATGAAACTTGTGCGTTTTAACCGAGGTACTTATTAAAGTGGCATAATCATGGGAAGACACTGTCTAAACAAACTTGTTGTTTGCTTGAACATGTATTGCAGGTCCACCGTTTTATGATTTTTCATTTACCGACCTCCTCCCAACAGAATAAAGGAAAGAGTGCATCGGCCCAGCATTCAGTTGCAAAATTATTCAGAAAGCGAACCTTCTTTGTGATCGTAGCATCCTGAAGATCCAACTTCCTTTTCAAGAAAAGGGCTGGTCTGAACATCCAAGCAGAATGCTCGTAAAAGTCTTGTACTTTGCATGGTTGACTATTTCAGAGGCACTCAGATGCACTCGAGTCTGTACATGGAATTAACGTATGATATTGTATCTCCTGAGGGGAGGAACGGGTTAGTGTCATAAATGTACATCTCTGACTTTGTAAGGGGGCGTCCTAAGGAACTATTTCGTATGAAAGGACATACAAAACATGGCTACCATCTCAGAGAATAAGCATCCTTTCATGTTAATATATACCTGGTGACAAAATGTCAGACATTGAACTGGCATGGCCAAGGAATGCAGCCATCTTAGCCTGCATATCTTGTTCTGACGAGAAACAGAAGACCGAAAACAGGAATAATATTGAGCGTTGGCATTCCATGGCCATATCACTATAATAACTTTTTTTTTTGCGAAATTAATTGAGAACTTAAAAGCTGCCAATGACAGTCAACAATAACGCAAGTATGAAACCACGTTACAGAGGCAGGTCTGGGACTGAAACGGTGGCTAGACATTAAGAAGCACTGCAGAAGTATAAAACCTAAGGGAAACAAATCTCTATTTGGAGAATCCAGGATACGTACTGAACACAAGTCTGAACAACTGCAGCAAGAGCACAACTTACATGCTAAACAACGGTTTTGTACTCCACAAGAGAAGAAAAAGAAGCCTAAATTCAGAGGTAGCAGCATCCGAGAGGCCAACATGAAGAGGAAGTCAATACCCGAACCAACTACCCTTGCTTAGTGGTGACTCATTTTCTTCGGCGACTGAAATATTTCTTGGAATAATACCCAGAAATTCTGGGCAAACTAGGCGAAAAATAACCCGAACTATGAGCACCACATGGCAAGGAGAGTCTGAGGTGCGTTCTTGACTTCCCACTGATGAAAGCTCTAAAATTTGCTGCTCCTGCAAAGGGATTATTAATGTCAGATTTCATCAGTATATTCAGACAGAACAATAAGATGAAATCTCGCAACTTATGATCTTAATGTGATTTGGTTTTATGCATACCTTCAATGCAAAGGATAAGAACACTGTTTGATTCAACGACTACTGCTGGGGATTGCTCTCGCCGGAGACAGCTGCCTTGATGCGCTCCACGGTGCAGGCAATGAGGCTGTTCACCGTTGCCACCGACCCCAGGGAGAGCTTGGCTGTGGGGACAGAGTCGACCAGTATCTGGAACGCCACCGTCAGGAGTGATCCGCCTGAGCCGACGCCGCCATCGCCTTGCATGTTGCTGCCTGCCGGACCGTCGGGCAGGATGGCAAAGCCAGAGGGTAGGAGTGCCACATAGTCAGGGTCGCCGCCGTTGAGAACCACGTTCATGGCGACCACGTCCACCGGAGCATAGATGACATATGAGCCTGACGCGTCAGTGCAGCTCTCTTGCAGGATCAGCATGTTGCTTTGGTTCGAGTTCGTGCTCTGTGACAACGTCATGTTAGTAAAGACGCGCGCGCGGTCAACAATTTCGAAGGCAAGCATTATCGCATGCATCGATGAATGACAAGCCGAGTTCATCGTGCTTACATTGACGCGAAGAAGCGAAACACAGTTGCCATGGTCGCGGCCATTGGCGATGTGAGCCATTTCTTGAACAACGCCACCATTGGAGAGAATGTCCCACTGCAAAAGACAAAGAGAAATGTGGTTCACGGAATGCATTCTCGAGTGTGTTCATGATGAAATTGTTAGGTATGGATATGGGTGCATGCCTCGCTGCGAGAACTTTCATCACGGAGGAAGTCGAAGACACGCTTAGGCGGGACAGGTAGCCAGAAAGAGGTGGCAGCATTGAGGACTATGCCCGGTGGCCTTCCAGGGTCGTCGACGCTCTTCCTAGTCATGACACGGACGTCCTCAGCGCCACTGCCCGACAGCGTTGTCCACTGGTGCGCAGCTGAGGCCGTAACACCACCGCAGAAGCTCATCACCATCCTCTCAGCCAGCTTCAGCATGCTCTTCCTCCCCTCTATGCTAGTGATCACTGCAACAAAGGATTTGTTCCATAAGGATCTTTACTCTTATGGTGTGCCCATATGCATGGTGCAGCCGTACAGGTCACAGAAAGCTTACCACCGATGTCACTGGTTGGAATGTTGCTGGCCAAAACACTGGCAAGGCGCTCGCACTGGCGATCCAGCGTTCCAACCCATCGGCGTGCACCAAAGGCGAGCCCTGAGTTCACCAGCAGTTTGTAGATACTGTGCACTGACCTGTCGTCCACCTCAACGTGCTCCACCCAGGTCACCTGATATATATATACATAAACAAGTCACCAAAAAATAGAATATATACATAGACACACAGTAAAATGTACCAATCAGTTTTTTAGATAAAACTACTTATACACATCTAATGAACACCATCAGCTGCTGAGAATGTGTGAAATGAAAACTGAAAGATTCAATGTACAGACTACAAATTACCTTTGAGTAGCCATTAGGCATTTCCTGGATCAGACATCCTGAAGGCCGGCGCCGGCATTTGAGGACTGAGCTGGGGCGCAGGCTATCCAGCGAAACATCAACCACGGCCCATGATCCATCAGCATTCTGCTTGCAGTACCTCACGAAATAGCTTTCCCTCGTTGGCACCAGTGGGGAAGGCACCTGAAACTCAACTGACATCTGCAAAATGCACAAAGTTGGGCTTCAGCAATCAACAGATGACATGATCTACCTATGCATCCTAAATTTCAGAACACGTACCACTTGCAATGCACCATTGTAGTTCCCCGCCACACCAGTGGATAGCACCTCCAGCGTCGCAGCTCTCGACACGATGCTCGAGAACACCGTCGCATACTGATTCTGAGCATAGAGAATGAATTAAAATTCAGAACCAGCAATCAGATCAAATATGGTGATGTTTTATGGCAATAACTATGCAAGTAAAACATTGTACTCTTTGCACATCGATTAGGCGTACATACCACGTCCATGAGGATCTCGACGAGGTTGGCATGGGTCATGATGACAACGGAGCTGTCACGCGATGCCTCCGACTTGAACCCATACTGCTTTGGACCGAGCCCACCGGGGAACATGCGCACATATTCCTCCTCGTTCAGCGTCTCAGCAGATCCATCAAGGCCGGGCGCATTCCACAGCGGCTCGTCGAGCTGCGCCATCCGGACCAGCTCCTCCATGGCCGTGACAGCCAGCTCCACGATCATAGGCTTGTCAGCGTCCGACTGCACAGCTCCCCTCAGCAGGTCTCCAGCAGCAGCGACACCACCGAACATGTCGGCAGCAGCGCCATACGCTCCCACGCCACCGCCAATGTCCAGCGGCGACGGTCGTGCCCCGGCGAGCGGGCTGGACAGCACGGGGAAGGACACCATGGGCTTGCCAACGTACTTGGCGGCGATGGCGGAGATCCTGTCGATCTCCTCCCGGAGTCGTGCGTTCTCGACACGGAGGTGGTGCTCGTCGAAGGACATCTCGCCGAGGGCGGCCGGGCCGCCGCAGTTGGGGCAGGACGCGCTGCTGAGGGCCTCCTTGTACCGCATGTTCTCGGCGCGCAGCTTGTCGTTCTCCGCCCTCAGCTGCGAGTTCTCGTGCCGCTCGTGCTGGTTCTGCAAGTCGATCCACACGCCATGGATCACGGTAAGCTCACGGTACATGATTGAGCGTCTCTACTACTGCACGGATTAGCTGTTTGTTGCCCACTACACTAACTATGTATGTAAACCATGTATTAAGTGCAGTAACGATGATTGGTAATCTCGGCAGCTGTTGCTGAGTCAGGTGAGCAGTGCTGGCTGTAAACGTCTGCGCGTTGCCAGGTAGGAGTAGGCGTCAGCAGCAGCAGCCAGCAGGAGGGAGGAGGACGAAGATATGCATGATGCATGGGGTGGGGTTTGACCATGGCTGGTGCCAGCCACACACAATGCCTGCCATGGCAGGGCTCCGGCAGGACATTTGGCCGCGCGCATGCAGAAGAGGACATGGGGGTGTGTGGCCGAGCTTTGTCCAGTTATAGTAATAGCCATGAATGCTGCCTGCCAGACGCTAGGTCAGAGGCTTAAATGAAGTAGTTGTGACGACGCTCGCTCGAGCGCGTTGCAGTTGCAGCCCCATCAAAATGCAGAGAGAAAAGGATCAGAGCGAAGAACAGGATGAGATTAGTGAGGATGGTCACCTTCATTTGCGTGCGCTTGTTCTGGAACCAGAACTTGACCTGGAGGGGCTCCAGCCCCAGCTCCCGGCTCAGCTCCTTGCGCTGCTTGTCGTCCGGGTGTGGGCATTCCTTGAAGAAACTGGTCATCCATGAATCAATCAATTTCAGAGCAAAATATATGAGTATTTTGTGAGACGACGAACTAATTATTATTATTGTTTCTTGAGAAAATTAAAATTTGGGAAAAAAACTAGGAAGAGAAAGAAAGCTCAGTGTGAACGCCAAGGTCCTACTTCTTGAATGCTAGTATGTTTTTTTTTTGGTCAGTTTTGCTTCGAGAAGGAGAGCTAAAGAACAAAAACCGTTTGCATATTGGGTCAACGAATACAATACTTTGGAGAAGAAGGATATATGCATGGACGAGCAAGAACTCAAATTGACTTGTGCGTAAGCTTACATCAATCTCAGGTCTCAGCTCAGTGAATGCTAGTAACCGAACTGATGACCAGCTTGTCCTCTCTCTCTCTCTCCTTATTAAATTCAGTAACCAACAACATTTTATGCGTATCTTTCTTTTTTAAACTAAACATTGACAGGTAGTAGAAGTCAATGCAAAATTAATCACCAAGACATTCGCAAGAACAATATATGAAAATTAATGAGGAATTAACTAGTAGAAAAGCAAGCACTAGAGCACACGAGTGTCATTACGTACGCTTCCATCTCCTGGATCTGGTGCTGGGTGTGACGGTGGTAGCGCTTCTTCTTGTTAGGCCGCTGGTTGGGGTCCTGGTCGTCCACGGAGACGCCGTCCACGTTCTCGCTGCCGGACTTGCTCTCGAACTCATCGGCCAGCGGATCGGACCCCCGGCCGCCGCTGCCGCCGCGCCCCATGTTGTCGCCGCTCTCCGCCGTCGTCGCCGGGATCTGGTCCAGCAGGTGCTGCTGCTGCAGCGCCTGCTGGAACTGGAGCTGATGCTGGCTGTCCAGCAAGTTCGGCTGCAAGCAATTAAAGGAAGGGGAAACAACTCAACATCAGCTTGATTTTGCCTTGTACCGTTTGCACAAACGAGTTGAAATTAATACGTGTAAGCAATTAAGTGCCAGAGAGAGATCGACGACTGGGACGGACGTTTGCCTGTTGAGGCATAGATGTTCCGTGCGTTTCGCCATTAATTTGTAGCTCTGGACTAGTGGACATGGGGGAAAAGTTCAAGGGACAACAACGAGATATATAGAATCAAAATTACTTCGTGAAAATCAAAAGGAAAATTTCAAGAGAATGTTCTGACGGAGGCAGGTAATTAATTTAGGAATGAAATGGGAAGGAAACTATTTTTCTTCCTGATTTGTCTGGTACACCGGCCATGTAGGAGGACATAGATGTGAAAGCAAGCTTGCAACGAGGAAGAGAAGAGAGAAAAAGGTAGGTCGTTTCTTGTCCAAGCTGCTAGGGCCACATACAAGAGAGACCCAAAGAGCTGCAAAGAGCAACAAGACAACCTACCTGTTGATCTGTGTGTGTGAATGTGATCAGCAGCAGGAACCTGCAGCAGGGATCGAAGTCTTCCCTCTTGACAAGCTGATGGCCCATTCATCTGCCCCTTTATATAGGAGGAGCAAGTCTTAGGAAATGGGGCTCATGCACTCTGATGACCTAATCTATGTGTGAACAGCAGCCAACTAAGTACTGGACATAGATACACCTCTCTCTCTTTCTCTCTCCAAAGACTTCTCAGTTTCCAAGGAAAAAGCTAATCCTTGCAGGATCAGTACATGCATACTGCAGATATGGCCCTTCTGTTCTACTAATCCCTAGTACTGAACTACTGATAAGTGATGAGACTGAAACCTCAAATCAAACGAAAAAAAATTAACCAGACCAAGAAAGAACAAGAGCACATAAAAACCAAGAAAGTTCTGATTTTTCCATTGGAAAAGAGAGAAGCTAAAAGGCTTGTCCGATTTTTTGAAAGAAAGAAGGCATCCTTTTGATCTCAAAAACCCCAAAAAAAGAAGAACACAGAAAGCTGAAATTACCTGGCCGAGCGACAGTGCCGACGAGGACCCGTACGCCGCGGCGCTGTTCCGGACGATCATCGGCTGCATGTGTCTCGCCGGGATCATCATTTCTCCTCTCACGACCTCTCAAACCCTGATTCTTATTGCTGCCTCACTAGCTCCTTACCATTTCTTCACTGGCACATGCGTAGTATATCTCCCTCACAGCCAAAGAACAGGCCGGCGCCAATCCTATTCCTATATGGAGATATGTACCTTGCCTGCCAAGTAACAACACGACCAACAACAGATCTAGCGACAAGGTAGCCCAGGAAACCTTGGCTGCGAGCTAACTGGCAGTGAGATCTAGCAGAAGAACTATATATGTTTGTGTATATATGGCTCTGCAAAAATAGAACTCTGATCGATCTCTGCCAGCAGCTCGATCTCTCAAGATGTGATGCAGCAAACAAAACTTTGCAAGCTCAGAAGGGTAGCTAGCAGGAGGTGGCGAGAGGGAGGAGGCCTTGATGAGAAGCTAAGCGGCGGCCATGGAAGGGGCCGGAAGAGAGGAGGAAGAGGAGAAGAAAGGGGAACGGACGGAGGTGGAAGAGAATGTGGAGAAGAGAGGAAGGAGTTATTGCGGGCGAGTGTTGAGGTGGTGCAATCCGCATTTATTGAGAGGGCGTATCGTTATTGCTAGCAGAGAGAGAGATGGGTGTATGATTTTCAATTTTTTTTCTTATTTTTATTTCTACCAATATTTGGTACTCCTATCTGTATAGTACAGTACTGTATACAAGGAGAAACATGCACGATATGTCATGTGTTTTGGATTCATGGACGTCGTCATATCTAGTTCTTTTGGCAAATATGTGAAAATGGACATTCATGCATGTATATATCTGCATGTCATATATATTTATTTTGTACTACTAGTCAATATATAGCCATGAAGGAGAAAAGGAGGAAATTAAAGGCAAAAAAACCTTGATGATCATGCATGTCCATGTACAGATACAGGCTTATTTATATCATTTATTTAGTACGTGTCACTAGAATAAAAAAAAGACAAATTAATATTAGTCTATTTTTCAGTTGTCTTAGTCGGGTCTACGTTGGCAGTACTTGTACGTTTTCTGGATGAATAATGAATAATACGCAGTTGACAAATGTTTAAGATTAGATAACCGGCGTAATTACTGAGTGATGGAGAGAGGAAGGGTTCCAGCTAGCCATGGATGTACATGGCGTCTCTTCAGTTCTATAGCCAAAGGATAAGAGCCATGTTATCACAGCATTGTGCTAATTCCCGGCATATTGCTGATATGACTATTGCTTGAAAATAAAGATTTTTAAACTTGCTAGCTCTTTGCCATGTCATTACATGCAGTACAAAGGAGGAATTTCAACGATCGAGTCAAACCTGCTGGATGCACTATTGGCGTGTAGTAGTAATAAATTGGGCCAGGAAATAAGTTAAAATGAGCTAAAGAAATGGGTAGTTTTAACAAGAACTCAAAAGGGACTTTTCAATGAATAATTGGGGATTGACAAGGTTAAAATAAACTCTCTTTCTTAAAAAGTTCTGAATTTTCAGAAGAACGGGCGAAGAGATCGATGCATGCTTCACTGATGCGTTGCATGCAGTACTGGAGTACTAGTACTGTTTTCATGCCTCGGCACGGCTCCTTGGCCTACTTGTGGGTCCCATATTTTGCATAGGAAACACAGCTTTTTCCTGCTCGGAAATTAATAAAGTAGTGAAAGAAGATAACAAGTAGAGGAAATATATATATGTAGGAACGATGGTCAATCTACGACATTGCAATCGGTAATCTTTGGCCGATCGATACCCAGATATAAACTTGCATGCATGCGTTCAATGTGATAGTGTCCGCGCAACTTGACGTTCATAAAAAATGAACTAAAATAAAAGCAAATTAAAAATTAACTTTGAGTATTTTGAATTTGCATAACAACATGGGCCACATGGCTGGACCACGTGGCAAAGACACAGAGTAATGAACGGTGTAGCTGGAGTAATTTCTCAAATATGCCTACTTTTGTCACGTAACTAACGCCTCTGATCACGGTAAACCAAATTAAAATAAATGTGACATATACTTTCTGTGTTTTAAATTATAAATCACTTTATTTCTATAATCTATTTATTTTTCTATATATCTTAATATATATAGATAAATTCAAAACTACTTGTAATTTGAAATGTGTAGAGTATATAGTAGGAAACACACTGCACTCTCATGACGTGTATAGTATACGTGTCTATATACCAGTTCAGTGAATCCACACCAATACACACACAGCTCAACAAGCTGAGAGAAACACATTCAAGTTTTGTACCGTCGCCAAAAGTCCAAACAAACAATTCAACCAAAATATAGAAAGGGTAAGGCGTGGTCGTGTTTGCATGCACGTCCATCGAAAATGTGTTCATCTTTTTTGGAGCAATAATTTCATTTTTGTCACTAGCGATGTACCCATCCATCCTTCCTCCTCTGGTGTTGCCAACTTGCCATCATTTGTCTTTTTCGCACGAACTGAAATCGACGATCCGTCGTCCATCCGACGTACAGTACCTGCAAACCGCGTGTGAACAAATCCCAATGTCAAACTTAAATCATGGTCCATATGGATGCAACTGTTGCCCTTTTGGCTCGTTGTTGACCGCCCGTGCATCAACCATGCATAATCGTCCTCTTGTGTTTTCCCACTTTGCGTTTCATTTTCTTTTCTATGGGAAAATTGCATCATACTTAATCCATCCCAAATTATAAGATGTTTGATTTCATTAACCTCAAGTGTGACTATTCGTCTTATTCAAAATTTTATGAAAAATACCATTTCTTTTGCCATAGCTTTGTTTATTAATAAAAGTTCTTCAACAATGACTTAAAATTGACGAAGTTTGTGCAGATTTTTTTGAATGAGACAAGTAGTGAAACTTAGGGTAGAAAAAAAGTCAAACATGTTATAGTTTGGGGATGAAGGGAGTAACTCATAATGTTTGGTTTAAGAAATTAGGTAGTCTATTATCTCCCCACACTTCTTCATTTTTATTTAGCTTTGTGGAATACAATAAGTTGATTCATATATAGTCACCAAGTTTAAGAACTGCAAAAGTAGTCTTCGTTGTAAGAGTGTAGATAATCCCAACTCTCTTGGAGGTTCTATAATAATCACCAATAATTTTTTAAACATTGTCATGCCACTATATTTTTGTATAATTTGTTCACTACAACACGATGAATAAGTTTAATCTTAACACCCTGAATTAACTGAAAATAGACTTGTAGCTAAAGTTGTCTTGTCTTGCTTCAAAACTACAGTGCGCGCTACGTCTCTGACCTAACGGCCTTTGTGTTGCTAGAATGTGAATAGTTGAGGACAAAGTGGCGAAAGGGTGTGGGAATTTGCCGATCAGCTCGGGCGAAATCTTGAACTTAAGAGCATTTGTTTGATGATGATGCATAGTACTCCCTCCCTCCATAAAGCAATTCTCACTTTTTGAAAAGACAAACAATTTGAACTTTGACTATAAAAATAAGTCTATTTAACATGTTTAGTAGTACACAAAAAAAAAGCAGTAATCCCTCTATTTTAAATTATAGCTAATTAACTTGATGTTGCCTAAATCAATCATTTCTAATTTTTATCAGGTTTTATAAACGGGAAAAGTACAAAGTAGCCCATTCATGTCTAATTGTATAGCACATACTCCTACGTAGACAACCCTATACAAACAATTGACAAAACACTTCTTGTACAAACACATGCACGTGAACCTAACCAAGTTTGACTTGAAATAAAGTCAAAATAAAATGTAATTTGAATGGATAGAATATTATAGTTCAACATTTATACGGTGAAAAATAGACCGTGGATGGATTTTCGTGGTCGAATGGAACCGATGGGTAGATGCGGGTGAGCCGGTGATCGAGTAGGCCAAGTGAGGTGAGCTGGAGCCGCGCTTATTTCCGCGCGCAGTGCCGCCGCTGTCTGAGTCCACAGCGCAGATGAGCAGCTCACATTGAATGGCCTCTGAGCAACACCGCGTGAGGTGGGCGCCCACCTCACCCGACGACCCTCGATCGCAGCGCAGCGCAGCACAGGATGACAGGAGAGCCAGCGCGCCCGGGCTGCCAACCTAGCTGCTGCTGCTGCTGGAGCCGGCCGGCCCGGCAAGCATTTACTGCGTTCATGCCTCCCTCGCGTCGCCCAACGGCGCCACCACCACGTACGTACGCCACCGCCGCCGGCCGGTAGCCCGGCCCCGCGCCCACCACCGCCGCACTTGCCCAACGGCGCCACCGCCACGGGATTCGAGCCATCTGGCAGTACGGATCGCCGCCGCGGCCTCCTCCGTTCAGAGCGAGCTCCATCCGTCTACGGTACGGGCTATGCGCCTATGCGTACTAGCGCTGGCTACGCGCGGCCTAGGCTAGGTTCGGTAGCATCAACAGAATGGCCAATTCGACTCGAATCGAAATTGATTGAAGTTAAAGTTTTTTTTTTTTTGAAAGCATATGCAACCAATCCTCCGTTCAGTGTTGTGGAACATATCCTGTGCAATCAACCCGTCGTGTGCAACATATCGCAACCACTAATTAAGATCACAGGATATAGATCCAACGGCTGAGATTTTTTTCACTTAAACCCTCCCACCTGGATACACACGGGTTAGATTTAAACCTCACAGGTGGAGGGGTTAAAGTGAAAAACACCGCAGACGTTGGATCCAGATCTTTAATGGCCTTAATTAATAGTTGCATAGGTTGCACACGAAGGTTGGTTGCACATGATACGTTGCCATTAAAGTTAAAGTTAAATGTGTACTAGTACGTAGTACGATTTAATTTGAGACTGACAACATGTCAGACAAAGCAACGACTTTGACCATAATTTCTGTTTCAAATGTTGTTTCTTTCTGAAAGCACGTGAGATTTGCGAAACAGATTTTGACGGTACAAATTTACTCGTCCGATAGTCAAAAGGTTCTGATATCCTACTCCCATATACTAGATCGACCTGAAACGTGCCAAAACACTGTAACATCTGACCTGACCTGGCTTAGCTGCAAAACCACTGTACCACCTGGCTACTAGCTAGCGGCGATGGTAAACGTCAAATAGTGCATGTACCACAGGATGAGAGGAACAAGGCCAACAACTTTTCGTATGATCACAAGGTTTCCCAAATATTTCAAGGATGGCGTACGTGTTGACTCACTTTGAAACACACAGCTTTGAAATGTTCGTTTCATGCATCTGTGCGGAGACTTCCATGGACTTCAATCGAATCACTTTAATAAGCTCGGAAAGGGTCAAACGACCTCGCATCATCAGTGGCTCCACGATCATGATCCATCGTCGTCGACCTCCGGTAGTTCAGTTATTATCCTGGTAGTGTCAAGCTAGCTCATGAGTACCAATCTTCAAGAATAAGGGAGATGTTCAAGAATGGAGGCGAAGTATATTAGTACCAATCTTCAAGAATAAGGGAGATGTTCAAAGTTGTACTAACTACCGGGGGATTAAGCTGATGAGCCATACGATGAAGCTGTGGGAGAGGGTTATCGAGCATCGCCTACGAAGGCTGACAAGTGTGACCCAAAACCAATTTGGGTTCATGCCCGAGAGGTCGACCATGGAGGCGATTTTCTTAGTACGACAGTTGATGGAGAGATTTAGGGAGCAGAAGAAGGACTTGCACATGGTCTTTATTGACCTCGAGAAGGCGTATGACAAAGTACCGAGAAACGTCATGTGGTGGGCCTTAGAAAAACACAAAGTCCCAACTAAGTACATTACCCTCATCAAGGATATGTACAAAGATGCGACGACATGTGTTCGGACATGTGATGGCGATACCAGGTGACTTTCCAATTAACATAGGACTACATCAAGGGTCGAGATCGAGCCCTTATTTATTTACTCTGGTGATGGATGAGGTTACAAGGGATATACAGGGTGATATCCCTTGGTGTATGCTCTTTGCTGATGATGTGGTGCTAGTGGATGAGAGTAGAGCAGGGGTAAATAGGAAGTTGGAGCTGTGGAGGCACACGCTAGAGTCGAAAGGGTTCAGATTGAGTAGGACCAAGACCGAGTATATGATGTGCGACTTTAGCCCGACTAGGCACGAGGATGGGGATGTCACCCTGGATGGACAAGTGGTGGCCAAGAAGGATACTTTTCGGTATTTAGGATCTATGCTACTGAGAAGGATGGCGACATTGATGAAGATGTTAGACATAGAATCGCAAAGAGGTTGGCTAAAGTGGCGTCAAGCTTCGGCATCCTATGTGACAAGAGGGTACCACGAAGCTAAAGGGAAGTTCTATAGGGACAGCGATTCGCCCGGGCGATGTTTGTATGGTCTTGAATGTTGGCCTACAAAAGGCGACATGTCCAACGGCTAAGTGTGACCGAGATGCGTATGTTGCGTTGGTTTTTGCGGGCATACTAGAAGGGATAGAGTTCGGAATGAAGATATTCGGGATAGGGTCGGGGTGGCTCCTATCGAGGAGAAAATTGATTCAACATCGGTTGAGATGGTTTGGACATGTTCAACGGAGGCCTCCCAGGCGCCGGTGCGTAGTGGAGTTCTAGAGCGGGTAGATAATGTAAAAGAGAGGTAGAGGCCGACCTAGGCCGACTTGGGACGAGGCGGTTAAAGCGAGACCTTAAGGAGTGGAATATCTCCAAGGATTTAGCTTTGGATAGGAGCGCTTGGAGGCTAGCTATTAACGTGCCTGAACCATGACTTTGTTTCCTTTTCTATCTACCCTAATCTTTATCCTTTTTGTCTTGTGCCTTTCTATGTTCTTTTTTTATGTTTTCATATGGGTTTCATCTCTAGCCTACCCCAACTAGCTTGGGACTAAAAGGCTATGTTGTTGTTGTTGTTGTTGTTGTTGTTGTTGTTGTAGTGTCAAGCTAGCTCATAAATAATAAGTGGAAGAATGGCACCACCCTCTTTCCCAAAGATACAATTCTGTTTTAGTATAGTAACATTTTTTAGATTTAAGCAAATCTCTATATAAAAAATACTAACATTTATGATATCAAAAGTAATATCATTAGATTAGATTAACAGTCCAATATATGATATCAAATTTCGGAATCATAAATATTATTATTAATATTCTACAAGCTTAGTCAAAATTATAAAGTTCGACTCAATTCAAGTCCAAAATTACATCTTTTTTGGACGGGAGGTACTGATAATGGTTAATCAATCAAGTTTTTGTTCTTGTTCCGTGCAAGATCACCCTTCTTGGAGACGAGATACTCCTACGTACAGATAGACACCGCCTCAAAGTTTGCATCGTGGCAGCTTCAGATGGCATATTCCTATGAAACAACTTCAGATGAGATCAAACACGGCGATGCTATGCTGCAGTGCCCAGAGAGCCCCTTCCTTCCCGCGACAACGGCGACCGACGGTCACGTCACAGGCTCACACCCTCCTGCACGGCAGAGCACACCAGACCAGACTCGGTCACGCACCATACCGCCGCCTGTCTGTAACAACTAACAGCCAACAAACACTCCTGGTCAAGAAGGAACACACCGGCATCTGCAGAAAGCTGCCGTCTTCCAACCAATCGGGACCCCAATGACGCCTTTCGGCCTCCAGATTTGTCCGTAAATTCAGTTCATCATCAGTTGCTTCGCCCCCCTCTCCAGATCTCCAGTACACACGCTCACGTACACGCGCCATCTAGAACCTCAGCTCACCCGAACGTGCTTCACAAGATCGCCTGCACGTACGCCCAGTGCCAGTGACACCATGCTTCACCTCACCTCTCCTCTCCGTTTCAATTCAGTTCAATTCAAGGACGCTGCGCGCCCGCCTGCCGCGCCCGCCTGCGTGCGATGGGGGGGCTCACTGTCACTGGTCACCATCAACATTGCATCAATCTTCGGGCATGTGTGCATGGACCCATACTGACCATCTGAACACCGAGACAAGCGCACATTTACAATGTAGGGTCCCGGCCAGCTGCACCCGTCGGAGTCGGACGGACCAGAGAGTCCTTGTGTGAAGGGTTCCTTCCTTCTCTCTGCTGCACAAGAAGATGGGAGGAAGGATGAGTGTTGATCATTCCAATCTCCCTCTCATTTATGAGAGTCAACTGCTACCTTCTCAACTAAGCTGGGTTAGGTGCTTAGTGTACCTAGCAATCTGATTTTCAGTTTCAACAATAATACAGTACTGCTGGCCTGATAACCAGGTTTCGCTATCACGGTCAAATGTGTGCAATCAATGTCAAACAAAGAAATGAGCGCTAGAAAGCTAGACGGGACTATGATATGACTAATGATATCATCTTTAGGTGAAACTAGGATTTTATTTGTCAAAGAACAGAATCAAAAGTGCTTACTTGTTGGTTTCTGGTGGAGTGTTGTTATGAGAGCTTGTGATCTTCCTTTTTTTTTTTTCTCATTCCTCTTGTTCAGTGCAGCACAGCCCATGCTTCCCAAGTCCTTCCCCATCACCCATGACTGCCTTTCCTTGGATTCAAGCTCCAAATATTTTCTACAAGTCATGTCAACACAAACGAAACTCCTTCATGAGCCATAATAACTGACATCAGTTGCATAATTTATTGGACTTCTTAACTGCAACGTCTTATGAGAGTTAAAAGGACTACCTCACAGATTGCCATTGTACAGATAACATCAGAATTAAACTGACGTGGGAGGTACAAAAAACTTAAAGCACCTGATTGTGGAAAGTGATAGCTAATCAATAGACCCGAGTACTAAGTTGCTACACGGGAAACCCATCAATGGTTCAGAATAAAATGGACCAAGATTTATTACAAGCAGCATTACAGGAATTGATCGGGTGAAGGTCAACTTTTAGAGTAATTTTCAGACAGATGTAGCCCACACAACATGCTTTCTTGGCCATCTTTGCTGATCACAATACCAATATTCATAAACTCCCTAATTTAGATTTGTTTGTTTAGTCCAAGGAAAGGAGTCTGCCCTTCATATGCATCTTCTATTGATTAGTAATTACAACATTACAGATTACAGATATGCGGTATGCATACAGTTGGTAATATCCATTAGTATGTCTAGTCTACTTGCTTACATAGCTTCCTATGTTGACTAATTTCAATGTACTAGTTCAAGTATTTTGATACCTATATGAAATCCATCTTGATTTGGACCACTCATTGCCACCAGCCATGGAGGCTTACAGGAATTGTTATGATATAGCCATATAGGTGACATAATGTAATTACTTACAAATCAATGATACAATCTTATGAAGTTATGATTCAATTTACACTTTTGGCTCTAATCTATGTCGTAGCATCTATGTATATGTACAGTTTTAGTGTTTGGAAAAAAGATATTCACACTTTGCAAGCATAACACAACCATACAACTGTAGGCAACAGATACTTTTGAGATACCATGTGAGGTGCATGGATGGAACGTATGTAAATCAACACACAACACTCATCAACAAGAAAACCATACCACCTATGAGTATCACAAATGTCTACTATTCATAATCCTAGAAAGCTAGGCATTTGCAATACAACTATAATTCTCCATATTTCCCTATTTTATTTTATTGCATGAAAACTCATGCAAATGGTTCTGCAATTTCTGCAAACTGCGATGGAAATTTCCAGGAAAGATCGCTAAGTGTGAGGTAGGCTGGGCACGCCAGTCTCTCAGATAGAGAAACCTCTAACCAACCATAGCTTTACGCCAAGATGATAGTGATACCTACCGCTCATGAGCGCAACTTGCTCCAAACGATAAGTATTTCCTATCAAGAATTGAAGTGTTGAATGATGAAGGGGAACAATAAATATAGAAAGTGAAACTCGCATCTTTCTCCATCCCAGGGTTAACCCATGGGTGTAGTGCATGACAAGTAACTTCTAATTATCGCGCATGTACTCTTCTTTCTTTCATCAAAATTCAAAAATGAATACATACTACTGCAGGAACTGTTGTGAGACCCATAACCAGGAATTGTCAAGCCTAAATCCAGTTTAACAATTCTCTCTTTGCGTGCAAACTATATTTACTACTGCTATGTGTCACCATTACAATAAATAAATACTGCACAACACATTGTTGTACACTGCAGAAACCACCATTGCGTAAAGCTAAGACTACAGGTTTATCGAGCAAGCATTTTTTAGAAGTTTTGTGGCATTGAAACAATCCTTTCCACGGTGTCATCTTACCATTACTGATCGATCTGATTAGACGAAAAGGGTACAAACATTGCCTCCCAAGCCAAACAAAAATTAAAGTTGACAGTTGTGCTATCAATAATGTCACATTGACATTGACATGTGGGACTCACTTGATTGTATTATTGTTCTGGCTGAAGTAGAAATGTCAATTATAATTTCTTCCAGAAACAGAAAGGTATTGATATTAGAGTTCCTGCAGTTATTACAGTATGCCCTAGAGAGAAGGTTCTAGCAGCAATACATTATGACTTATGCCCCGTGTCTCACTCCTAGAGTTTTGGGGGATCAACCACTTTACTGCACCTTTTCACATTAGTATAGATATTAATATGGCCCTCTCTGGGCGCACACTCTTTGCCTCCCTTTAAGGAATGGTATAGGATTCCAAGCCTGTGCTTAAATGTTTGATGTAATAGTCAAAGGCATCAGTCTTAAAGAGAGTCCTAACAAAAGGCTAGCATGATGATTAATTTCACTTGGCAGTATTTATAGTTTTGGGCCCATGTTTGTTTTCTTAAGCACAAGCACAAACAGAAATTTCCCCCTTTTGATCATCATCCTTTAAAGCAAAATCAACATGATACTTGAATGCCAGCAAACATTTGTTTTAGTGCCATAAATATACTCTAGACATCATTGTCGTATTCCTTCTAATCCATTGTTGAATTAAACAACCACATAACTCCAGCACTGTTTCAACTATCCAAATCAACACTAAGTTGCCAATTAATTCAAAGGTTTATCAGCAACAGCAAAAATAAATATTGAGTTTATATGAAACTAAACCAATCAGCATTTGGAGTTACAGAAGTTAGGCTGGAAAGGAAAACCAATGTTCACTGTTCACTTGTTCAGGTGCTAACCTGCTATCTAAAACTTGTATATATTTGGATTTTAGAATTTCCCTGTCCAGTCAAATGACTTCTCTTTCTCTTTATTCCACAAAAAAAACATAATTAAGATAATTGCTCTGCCAAGAATAGTAACAGGAGATAAATCTACCTCGCATCTCTAGAAGATTTACTAGAATGAAAATTACTCCGAACTATATTCATGACTTACAAGAGTACAGAAACAACCACTGCAATTTTTCAAGAAACAAAAGGCATCTCTTCTGAAGTATCCCTTTCATATTGTGCCAACTGATTCTAGCATTCTACTTTTGGAGCTTATATCCTGACCCCTAATAAGTATAACTACTTGTGACAATATGTCTACAATAATGAATTTCGCATGCCAAGGCAGTCTAGTTAAACTTCAGTAATTTCATCAGTCATCTTAACTCTGGTGTCTTGCACTGATACAAAATAATAAAAGATGAAAGAACAGAAAATGTTCACTGAAGAAACAATAACAAGGTAGGGGCACTAGAAAACAATCTAACATGAGTCAGTAAACATGCAAAAGGTTTCCCAACTGGGGCAGATGCCCCAAAATTCTCATCAAATTTCATCCACAAAAAGATCATCTTCATTTTGAATATAGAATGAGCAACAGTCAACTTAATCAGGATCCAGGCAAAAACTGATTATTTGCAATGTAATGATTTCTTCAAACACTTCTGCATTGTACAAAGATTCGACCCTAGAAAACTCTAGATTGGGGCCTATAGAGAAGCTGTGACAACCAAACAAAATACAGCATAATAACGCATGCATTTATGTAGCATTGGTGGCTCCATGCTGGCCTGGGAAGTGGATTTATACCTTGTCTTGAATAGTGGACCAGCTACCTCCAAAATGGGGTCAGAGAGCACCAATGGTCCCTAGAGACTTATTTCTGCTGCATTCACTGCTCTTTTCTTACAGCCTGAAACAGTGTAGTACTGAAAGTTAACACAGGACAGCCTAGTATACCGAATGCATGCATCAAATGATTTGACTTACAATCAGCAAAGCAGTAACCATGTAAAGAAAGAATTTCTGATAAAATCACAGGAACATGTCAGCAATGAATATACAATGTTCTGTAGGATTTATCTTGTTCTTTAGCTTTCTTTTCTTTCGCATAATGTATCTCTACATTTCAGCAGATAATATTCCTTAATGTTTAGAAAGAAGAAAATGATTAGAATAAGGAATCACAATGTCTCGAGCTGCTGTACATATTATGCAAGGATAATATGTCCAGAATGATAATAAAATACAATGTTCAGCTTAAGTAGGAACAACTAGAAGTTAGCAGGTAAAACCATATATAAAGCCCATAGAATGAATACAAATTTGCATTGATATAAATAGACTATTTGTATTGATCTATTCTCCATGGTTGGCACTTGTTTGCGACATCAACTTCTCATTGCAGCTTCCTAGGAATAACTCACTCTGCTTTCTATATCAGCCTTTGCTTTCTCATTCCAACTTCCTAGGAATAACTCACCCTGCTTCTATATCAGCGTTTGACATTTATGTAAGAATGAGTACTCTATAAGAATCTTTACTAGCATTATATTTGAACATTATATTCAAGAAAGAGAAAATGTACTTTTGGCAGAAAATGTAAATGAATGCAATGTACTGAACAGCATGCTATAGATCGACACCTGAAACAGCTTAGTAAATAAATAGTACAAAGCACAGAAATTTAACGCCAATCGCCAATACATGGTACATATTGGGGTGTTTGGGGGGTCCGAACTGTTTAATAATCTTGACAAAGCAAAGCTATTTCCTCCAGAACATCTGTGACCTCTATTTATGATACAATAAATTAGAATCTTTTTCCAGCAGACATGAATGAGTGGGAGCACAGAATAACCAAGTAGACATTGCCCCAATGAAACAATGCTAGCTTCATTTTGTCCAGCACAAAATATGCATGACAATCTGTGAGTCATCACTGAAAACATAGTTTGCATGACTAAATTGATGATATCTACCTTTTCTTTATTCCGCTCTGACATGCACTTTGCAAAGTAGCTGTAGTTCTCAATACAGAAAAATTCCCTGGCTGATTTTGATACCTTTTTAAATATCTGATCAATAACCTAGAATCCTAGATAAACCTGCAAGGTACTACCTATCCTGACTTATACTCACTTAAAAAAATACTTATTTTTCCCAGTTCTTCTTTGGAATAATCAGCAATAGGGTTTCATTTGTGTTTTGCTAATTGATTAGTGATTAGTGTAACTTCAATAACGACAAAATTTTTATTATCCACCAAATTTCTAGAATAGTAACGGTGCTTTCTGATTGTGCAGAGGATTCCCATGGGCCATGATAACTGCAAAGGATAAGTAAACTGGGGCAGTCTTGGATAGCTATTAAATTAAATGTAGATCAGACGTTATTTATATCCACCAGTTCTACTGAATATACTGCACTGCACAAAGATTTATATGTTTTAAAAAATAAAAATATATTCATACTAAACATGAGTTTTAGGGAAGAAATCAACCTTAACCGATGCACAATAATGTGAGAAAACAGATGTTACTAAACTAGAAATCAGTTAACTGATTCTGTCCAGTGGGCTCCAAATTTTGTCGACACGGCCTAAACCAATTTGAAAGTAGTTATTGAATGTAGTAAAAAAAACATTGTTTATGAGTTAAACACAACAGCACATGATAGAAACGCAAAATCAGCCACTTCTGCTGAATATATTCAGATGACAACAATAGCTACACAAATATGTAATTTGTAAAGTTACAAACATATTCAGACTAAAGCAAGATTGTTAGGGAAGAAATCAACCTTAGTCAATGTACAATAATGTGAGAAAACAGATACTATGCTCAAGAAATCTATACCTGATCCTGTTGAAAGGTCTCCCATCATGTCTCCCCAGGCTCCAACACTTGAAGCTTCATGTGGATATGCAAGGCATGAGTAAACCTAAGATATTGAACAGCCAACAGAGTTTCCACAAGCAAGAACCAGATATATAAGGGGATCAATGCATCAAAACCGTGTGCACAAGTAAAAGCCGTACACATATCAGCCATGGCAATGGTTTCTATTATTCCCAAACACATGGGCCAATGCATCGATAAGGTGATCACTAAGACCATCAACATAGCGAATATGTTGTCAATTGTCAAAAATAGGATGACAAACGCAGCACCAGTAAGAATTGCTCCAACAACATTCAGACAGAGCTTGAGAGGAATTAGAGAGATACAGCTAAATTCCTGTGCTCACATTGACATCAACGGATAAGATCAACCAGTGTCTTCCTCCGGGGAAACCTCTGCGGAAGCCGGAGTGACATAGGATCCTCAATCTGAATCGGTAGATGCGTGGCCACGAACACGATGCCACCCTTCTTCCTGTGCTCCGCGATGATGTATTCAAGCAGCCTGGTACCCTCTGCATCCAGCGCAACGGAGGGCTCATCCAGCAGCCAGATCGGTCGGTCAATCGCGAGCAGCCTGGCGAGCTGGAGGCGCTTCCTCTGCCCCATGGAGAGCATCCTGGCCTTGTCGTTCATGAGCCTGCCGAGGCCCATGAGCTCGATTGCAGGTCCCGACCTGCTGCCGTCCTTCCCCTCGAGGAGCTCGAACCACTGGACGTTCTCGAGCACCGTGAGCTTCTCCTTGACGGCGTCCTTGAGCGACATCCAGTTGAGCTGCAGCTTGTACTGCTGGAAGACGCCCGGGGAGGTTATGTCGTGGCCGTTCCAGAGGATCTCCCCCGCCGAGGGGCGCGAGAAGCCCGCCAGCATGCGGAGGAGGGTGGTCTTGCCGGAGCCGTTGGCGCCGGTCAGGACGAGGGCCGTGCCGTCGTGGACGCTCAGGTTGATGTCGCGGAGCACCGTCTGCGCGTTCCGCATGCACGAGACGTTGTTGAGCAGGAGCCGCGGCGGCGGGGGACGAAGCGGCGGCATGTTGCCGACTGGTCGGTGGCTCGGAGTTGGGGAACACTGAACTGGACGGAGGCGGATGGGTAGGCGCGGCGAGGTCGTTAGGTTGCCCCGTCGGTGGATGCAGCGGCGCCGGCGATGACGATGGCTATGGAGGGCGGCGGCGGCGGGCGGGTGAAGTGGTGGAGTGAGGGAGGACCGAGGAGGGCGTGTGTTGGGCCGTTAGACTGCCGTGTTGGTTGGGCTCAAGAGATGTGGTAGTTGGGCCTGGGCCGAGAGAGAAGAGGAGTTTGTTGGACCGACTGGGAAATTCGTCATCATTTTTTTTTTTTGTTCTACAAGCATTTCCAAAAGCTACTTAAAAAATTATACCAAGCAAACAAAATGAATAGGAAGCCTTTTTTTAACCGGGGTACGGCTAACCGACGAGCGATTGTGTTGCGCGTCTCAAGATTCGGATGGTTGGTGCGAGATGACACAAGATGTATATCGGTTCAAAGCCAACGCCCCCCTAGTCCAGTTGGGGTGAGGTATTGTGTATCTGCACCGGGGTGCTCGTAGTAGGGGGATACAAGCTGGGCGAGAGAGAGGCCGGGACCTCAAGTCTTAGTGCGTATTGTGATCGAGCTAGATTGCCAATGTCGTGTGAAGTCAAGGCGTGTGTGTGCTTCGACTTGCCCTATTCTATGCCCGGGCACCTCATTTTATAGCCGCAAGGGGGGCCGCTGAGTACATGTCCTCAAGTGTAGGAAATTGCTTGGCCGGTGCCTTGTACTCGAGCTACAAAGAAAGAGCATCCGTAGTTGTCATCGTGGAAAGGAGATCGTCCATTTCCCGATCTTCGTGTGTCCTCGGTGCGGGTCCTGTGTGATCCGTGCCGAGGGGCCATTGACCTCCGAGACTCATGCTTTTCCGAGGGGCGATGCTCCGAGGGGTGGGGTAACTGTGCCCGAGGGGTACCCCGATGGTGATCGGGAACTGTCGTTGTACCCGCCCGAGGGTTTACGCCGTGGGTCGTAGTGTCATCCGAGACCCCCGGGATGGGCACGTGAGATGACATTACGATGGGGGTGGTTGTCACAATGCTCGGTAAGGCGTGAACAAAGACTTAACAAAGTGTTCCGGACGGCCGACGGCGTCACGGAAGGATTTGACCACCGCGGGGCCTCGCGAGAATCCGGTGTGTCGGGGTGCGCAGCTTTTGTAAGGCGCGGACATCCCGCCCGTCCTTGTTGTCGCGTCCATCGTCGGGCAATGCACGCCCGAGGGTGCGCTTTGGTTGAGGGGGTCTCGGGCGAACCCACCCAATCCTTCCCTCCCGAGTGGGGGGTCGGGCGAGTCGCTACTTCCCCGCTCCGCAGAGGCCCTCGGCTTGGGATCTCCTTGGGGTGGTTTACTTGTCT
Source organism: Hyparrhenia diplandra (assembly GCA_015847255.1). NCBI lineage: Eukaryota > Viridiplantae > Streptophyta > Magnoliopsida > Poales > Poaceae > Hyparrhenia > Hyparrhenia diplandra. Next base: position 12,976 of record JADLZK010008124.1, on the reverse strand, counting down.
TGATGGTGCGTCGAGGGTGTCCTTTATTTTGGCACCTGACACCTTTTTTAATTTTATACAGTATATTGTAATGGTTATATCTTTCTAAAACTCTAAAACCTAGACTATAAGAAAAGGGGGCAGCTAGAGTATAGGAAAAGCAGAATGCATTCACATATTTATGAGCTAAGGAGGAGATTTACCAATTATTTATCTTTCAAAAGTTTTGAGGAGATTTTTTTCATCCAAAAAATAAATTAGGGATTTTTTTTAGCTTTTGGACATGCTCTAAACTATAGTCGTGGTCTATCCTTTGTTGAACTTCAACACTAGACATGAGTGCATTTGACATGAATGCATGCAACAATAATGTATGTTATATTCATGCCGGTTGCATCTCATTTTTTATTGTGAGAAGTTTTTAAAACATGTTTAGACGTTGTTTAAAATATTTTGGATCCTTTTCATAGATACTTTCTCATTTTCCTAGAGATAAACATAATTTCTTGAATCTTTATGATATATTTTCATGGTCTCGAGATATTTTTATCGTTTTTATCATATCTAACCAATCTCTCTATTTTTCTGGAATTTTATGAGCTTAGAGATATGTTTCATGGTTTAAAAACATTATGAGGTGTTTTCTAGAATTTGTTCTAAAGTAAAATGGTATTGAGAGTTACGGATAGCTTATCTGGTTCAATAGGTCGAGGAGGAAATCTCAACTAGGACTACAATTTTAGGAGGAAAATTTGAAATTGATTTGATCACGGAGACACTACTCTACACCACTAGGTTGCTGGCTGGGATCAGCCTTCTCCCAAGTGTGAACATATTATGAATTTTAATTAAAGGATTACACAGTACACATGGAAAATAAAAGCAACGTACTCTCTATCTCTCTCCGTATCAAAATACATGCCGAACAAATCAATATAAATTTAGTTTTGGTTAATTCATATCTCAGGTAGTTCACTTTTTGTCCTCAATTATCGGTTAATTATGTTTTCCTTGTTAGTTGTATTCAGGGGCCCGTTGAAGCCGGCGATTCGTGTCAGTGTGTTGCCACTACGCCTCACGGCATCTCGCCAATGAACTTGTGGTTGTATTGCAAACTCTATTTTCCCTTAATGCAGCACGCAATATGCACGCTTTCGAAAAAAAAAAAAAAAAAAAGGGCCAACTGCCCTGGTTTTTGGTGATGACCTCCCTGCGGCGCAGAAACTTTACTGTAAGTGGGAACACGTCTCTGTTTGTGGCGATATGCCAGGCGATATGGCGTCCCCTTCCCTCTCCTAACCTCTCCTCTCCACCCACCGCCGGCCCCCTGCCTCCTTCTCCGGCGAGCTCGCCGAAGCGAGGCAAGGGGTCCATCTCCTTCCGTTCCAGGCTCCCCTCTTCCTCCCCCTCTTGTAAAATTCCCCACCAAATAATAATCATGAGGAATTTCTTCCTCTTTATCTTCATCCTCCTCGTCGCTCCGCCCGTCCTCCACAAATACCCCACCGGATTTGCGGAATCCGCCCTCCACAGCCACGGCGTATCAGGCAAAGTTGGCTGTTCCACCGCATGCCGCTTCGTCGGCGGCAGATTTAATAGAGGGTGTGAAGGAAAAAAGCAGGCCAAGGGAGGACTATGCGGTGGACAACGCGGATCGGTGTCATGCATGCAGGCCAAGGAACGATTGTGCGGTGGACAATGCCGATTCCTCTTTGGAAAAGTCTGGTTGTGGCCATCCTCATCCGTAGGGCACCTTTTCGTTTTTATCTTTTCTCCTTTATTTTTTATTCTACTTAGCAGAGCAAGCAACACCGATATACAGCAAGACCCCATCAGTTCATCCGTCATCAGTACGGTAGCGAGCCACCCACCGGCTTTGGGGACAACAATCTTCTACACGCCAGCGACTTCTTCTACAAAATCTTCGGTTCGCCGGCGATGCAAGTCCATGACGCCGCCCTCAACCACTTGCAAGCCTACGCTTCACGAGGCCCTTCGCACCAACGACACCATGCGTGCCCGAGACGCCCGCATCCGTCCGCCGGCGACCTACGTTCCAGTGACGATGTTGGATCTGAATCCTTTAGGGACTTGGTTGTGCTTGGCTCCTTCGTTAAGGGCCAAGTTGTAAGAACTCTGCTTTAATATAATATATGTGTGTTTCTTGTAAAAAAAAAACTGCCCCGTTTGGGAAGCAAAATTGTTTTCCATGTGTGACGCCCAAACTTTTTTCATCATTTTTTTTGAATTTTCACCGGGGGAGGCATTCCCCACCTGAATTTATATTCAAAACAGCCCAAAATGGCTCGATAGAATTTACAAAGTTTTGGAGAGGAAACAAAAATAACAAAGCGCCCCAGCAAAGACCAGGCGAAAAAGTAGCATAACCACAAAAAAAGGATAACACTAGCGAGAGAAGAGAGTACACCAAGACACAGGAGCTTTTCAACGATGCCTCCAGGGAGGTGAATGACGCCGTAATAGAATCATCGTCAGCCAAGTAGAAGCCTGGCGAGGCTTTCGCCCGAGCCCTGTGTCAAGAAGAAGCAAATTGCAATGGTTCTTCGATTGCCTTCAACAAGGAAAATTCGTCACCGGATCAAAGAGATCCGAGCTAAGCTTTCGCCGTAACCTTTGTTGCTACTCGAGACCCACCATCGAGGGGACGCAAGTACAGGCAAGCGTCCACGCCTGAACTTAGGTGGTAGCCGATCGCCGCCACACCACTATGGCGGGGCGGCGCGCACCGGGGGCATCGACGCCAAGACGAAGAAGGGTGGGTGCGGCCGCCGCCACTCGCCGGAGCCGATCACGATGCCCATGAAGGAGGGAGGCGCCGCGACCGCAAGCGTTCCTCACCCGGAAGAAGTAGGCGTTGTCGGCCGCCACCATGCCGCACGGAGCAGCGATCAGACTCGCCCACGACAGTGGGAGGCGCGCGTCGACAAGTAACCCACGAGTGTCGGTCGCCGCCACACCGCCAGAGGTCGTTTCGGGACCCGCTGCGACGGAGGGAGACGCCAGATCGACGAGCAACCTCGCCTAGACAAAGGAGAGGTGCCGGTCGCCGCCACACCCACACGGAGCCGCGTCCGCCCGACTCGCCGCGAGGTGGGAGGCTTGCACCACACTACCAACAACTATCACCTAGAAACATGTCATGGCCAATGCCGTCACAACACACTTCCCTCCCCAATTTGGCAGAGAAGGCCTTCTTACAGTACAAATGAGGGGAGGACGTGCATGGTCGCGCAACCCCGCCATCGGCAAGCCCACAACCAAACAACGTGAACCATGCTGCAGCTGGACCTGCACACGCACGCGAAGAACATGGGCACACAGCCCCACTGCCGGCACGCCCACGGCCAGACCACTCGTCCCGCGACGCTGCAGAACCACCAAATCAGACCCGAGATGGAGTCGTCATAGCACCTTCCATAGCAGGCAGCTTCCCTGCCAGGAGGAAGCGTGGGACGCCAGGATGGCCGGATCCGAGCTAGCCGAGGATGGAACCGTCGTGCTGTGTGTGTGTGTTGGGGGTGGGGGTGGGGGAGGGTCATCGCTGTGCCAGCGCCGAGGGCCTTGAGCCCCGCTATAGTGGTCCTTCGCACGGGAGCACCACCATAGGGTCAGGGGCGGACCGCTGCCGTCGATTAGGCGGCAGCCACCTGGGGGCATGAACCCCACAATGGTGGCCCTCCACTCGGGAGCACCGCCACGGGGCCAAGGGTTTCCAGCACGGTCCGCCGTCGTCGAGTAGGCGGCGACTGCCGCAATGGGCCGCTGGGGTGGAGGGAGGGAAGGGATGCGCAGATCCAGTGGCGTCGGAGTCGGAATCATGGCCAGGAGGGCCGAGTTCGGCTCGGCGGCATGCCTTCGTCGTCGTCGCACAGACCAGGCAGTCGTCCCCGCACGATGAACTTGCCGGTCAGTTAGAAGAGAAGCCTCGCCACCTCCATCCTAGGGAGCCGCGTGGGCTTCCCGGCGAGCCCCCAGGTGGTGGCGAGGGAGGGAGAGGAGGCAGACGGCAGGCGACGGCGCTAGGGTTGAGCGCCGCCCAAGTCGCCTGTGCGGGGCGACGTGGGGGCGGGGGCAGGGGCGGGTCCTAACATTCAACAGTCTTTTCATCATCTTCACCCGTGTGGCCACCTAACTTCTTCACCGTGCCTTGAGGGTCGAGCGAGCATACTGGGAAACTCAGGATTATGTTTGCTTTAGTTGCCCCGTGACATTGTGCAGTCATAGCATGAGCCTTCAACAAGGCGTAGCTGTTACTGGCCAGTTTCTTGGTAGTAAGATGAAGACCGAGAGGGCTCATGATCTGTGGGATGGAAGAGGGAGACACCAAGAAGAGTTCTTAGTACGGTTTATTACATCACAACTTCACAAGTATGTGCAAATCGTTGCAGCCGAACAAACAAATCCATTCATACAACAACACTTTGTTTACAATAACATACCTAACACGCTACAACAGCTAGGCGCAACAACTCCATCACACAAAGAATAGGAGATTAGGCACAAAGCCACAAACTTGGTACCAACTTTAAGAAGACGGTTATAACTTATAACGCCTACATACGGCACCCAAATACACAAACTGAACTTGTAAATAAAGGAATTAATCAATGAACAGTTCTTTTCTTTGTATTTATTTTTCTGTTACTTCGGTACACTATACCCACAATTTTTAATTTTGCCCAATATTTTCAAGGCAACCACCACGTCGCAGCCCTGTTCGCCTGGTAGAAAAGCCGGCTGACAGCAGATTTAATATTATACAGTTGTCCTCCACTCATGGATTCCTAATACACCTACAAAATGCACACAATAAATTACGAATTATCTTCCAGTTATGGATTGAGTTACTCATCTAATGATCTGATCCAATAAGGCCAATTTGTTAGGAGCCTTAAAATAACATTTCCAAACCGGGGCACTAGGAACAGAGAGAAAGTTTAAGAGCAGAGCAGTATCCATTGTTGCTGTTTAAAGAACTCTTGACAATAATAAGACAAAGATAATTAAGGGCACGAGCTAAAGTAAAATCAATCACGTACCTTGCATCCTTTCCCCGCAGCTTTTCAACAGTGATGTCATCTTTAAAAAGCCTGGTAGAGATGAAGCTCACTGAGAGACGGCAGGTGCAGAAGCCCCTCCGGGAGTTTCTTCATTTTTGAGGACAAACCAAGTTCCAGGTGAGAGAGCCTTGGCATCGCGTCTCCCTCTATTCTCCACTCCTCAATGGAAAAATGATGTAGTGTTAACTCTTGCAGCCGAGGGAACCCTTTGGCGGAGCAGAACATGGTTCGGCCTTGATACCCATGTAACTCAAGCACCACCAGGCAGGGAAGCTTCTCCAGAATCGGCATCGGGTCTTCTTTAATGTCTTCGGCCCATAAATGAAGCAGACGTAGGCCTTGCGGGAAAAGATGGCTCTCAATCAACTTATCTAGCAATGTGAATCCATCAAGGTGAACGTCAACCAGAAAAGGCATGTTTGCCAAGAAATGAATCATCTCCGCGGGCATGAATGACACGACCAAGTAGAGACTTGTTAATTGGGTCATTTCACCCAAAAAGGCCACCATGTGCTCACTCTGGAAATATTTACTATGCACATTTGGGACATTCAAAAATAAGGTCTGGAGCTCCTTTTTTGGACACTTCTTCGGTGCAGAAAATCCCCTTTCGAGGTAAACATGCCTTAGAGCAGAATGTCCCATATAGAGTTAGGTACTGCTGATTCAATCCATGTGGCTCGAGGTCTATAGTTTGCAAGTAAAGAAACTGTCCCAATTGAAGAAGGGAGCGTGACATCAGAACAACTTTTTAACCCGAGACATCTTATGTGAATGCACCCACTGATCGCCCTACTGAAATTCCGTAGGTTTGATTTTTCTACATGGAGAACTCTTAGGAATCTCAACTTAGGTAGGGAGCACAATGAAAGTTGAAAGCCAACCAGAGTTCGGAGGTTAGGTGTTGCTGGGGATATGTTACCATCATGATAGCTTTGAAAAGATGAACGATAGGATACCATGGTGGTATTTGAAGATGATTCACCGACATGTCCTGCAATTTTTCAAGTACATGACAGGTCAAGAAAGAGCGAGAAAATTATGAAGCATTTTCAAAATAATAAAAAACAATATGCACAAAGAAAAAAAGGAAGCCTGACCTGTAGTGTTGTCAATGACATCAACAAAACCAACATATCTCGCTTCTTCTATGCACCAATCATGTAAAATATCATGAATCTTTATTTCCTCGATCCATCCATGCGCCTTTGCTTTTGCTAACAACTTGTACCAAGCTTCTTTGATACAACTCATTTATGTACTTGCGTGCTATTTCTTCCTCTCTTTGCTTGGGCGTACGTTGAATAAAGCCTTCGGCTATCCATAACTCGATAAGATCCGATACTGATATATGGAGTAATCCTCCGGAAGACGGCAAGATAGAGGAAGCAAGATTTTATACTACTATTTGGTAAGTCAATGTAACTTCGACCTAGTATATCTCTCATCACCTGCCCATTTTCAGTTGATGCCCAACCAACTAATAAATCTGACCATGCTTCTAGAGTTAAATTCTTTGACAGATAGCCCCCCAAAACGGCAAGTGCAAGTGGCAATCCATTACATTTCCTTGCAAGCTTTCTCCCGAATTCTTCAAACTCATGAATATTTTGTATCAAAGACCTATTATATGATGGCAAAGCTTTGCTACTAAAAAGTTCCCAGCTTTTCTCAAAGATCCAAGAGCTTCAGTTTGTGAATATAGGTTGGCATTTCAATATGATTTGCAACATCACTCTTTCGGTGGTTAACATTACTCGCTGCCATTATTTACATCCGAAATACTTTGGCCATTCTATTTATTTGGTTCCATGTACTTGTTGTCCACACATCATCAAGCACAACTAAATATCTTTTGTCTCTAAGGAATCGTTGTATTTTCTCTCCCAAATCACGCTCTTGCATTTGATCTGTTTCTCTGCGCCTTCGTCTCTACCCCCATGATTTGTTTCATAATATCCTTCAATAAATCAACACCCTTAAACTTTTGAGACACTGTCACCCAAGCGATTGTGTCGAAATGTTGTTTGATTGTATCTAAAGTGATGATTTTTCTAGCAAGTGTAGTTTTCCCCGCTCCACCCATACCAACTATGGAGATAACACTAAGCATGTTGTTATCCTTTTCAACTAGTTTTCCAACTATTTCCTTTTTCTCATCCTCAAAACCAACAACAGTAACATCCTCTACATGTTGGGGCACAAGACCGTAATTTTGTGAAAACTCATCCTCAACATTACCCTTCCCTAGCACAATGTTTCCCAAATCAATTCCCAAACGTGTTGCACTTTCAGATATCTCTAACCTTCCTTCTTATACGTTGAATTTCATTACCAGCTTTATGCAGAGTTTTCAGGTCGGGCTTGGCAAGCGAGCATACCTTGAAACTGCCCCCCATGAAGCCCTTCTTGAGCCTCGTTTCTCTTCTCCATGTAGTCCACAACTTGGATAGCATTCTCAGCTTCATACGCAAAGATCCCCGATCCGGGCCGACCAATATACCAAAGACTTGCATCCCCCGATCTCCGCTTGGTGTTGGCATCTTGGAGGAAGCCCCTGCAGCCGCTGCGCAGTTCATCTTTCAAGAACCCAAATTTTTCAAGTGTGACTCCACACAACAATGTGGTTTCCTGGACGCCTAGGTTGCGGATGCTCTCAACCACAAATGGAAACAAGAAGCTCAACCATCACGCCTTCTCTCGTTCTCGAGTCTGAATGCTTGATGGGAATTTGGGGATAGAATGCGCTTAAGGCTCTTGTCGGAATTGGGGGATAGAATGCGGTTGAGGCTCGCAGGAATGGTTTCGTTTTGGAATGCAGACTTCTACAGAGTTTGTTGTTCTTGACGTGATGGCAGAGAAAAGCAAAGCACACTATGGTAGAGAAGTCCAGATAACCACGGCAAGGAGATGCCAAAGGAAAAGCTCAAGCAAAGAGGATCCCCCACAAGACGTGAAATTTTTATTGAGGCAGCTTTGATTAAAGCCCTGCATTAAAATATGAAAAGCAATACATCAAGTTCATTGACAAAAAATTCCGACCTCTACCTCCTAACAACAGGATATGCGTCGTAATTGAAACACGAATCAAGTGTTTTACAGGAGAAACAAATCGGAGGGCGGGAGTTGGACACACACCGGAGGGAGAGGGAAGAGGTCACATGGTAATGAGCTCACGGCAGACAGCACCCTCCTCCCCTCGGAGAGCCGCAGCGGCGCCACCGGCGGTGCCCCCAGAGTCCCGCTCAGCGACGATGCCATGAGATGATGAGAGGGAGCAGAGGAGTTCAGCTGTGGCGGGCGGCGCAGGAGTCCAGTTCAGACGTGGTGCTCCACTGAAAGCCGTGACGGCCGGCGGAGGAAGCGAATCTCGACAACCTGGGCCTGGGCCGAGAAACTGTCGTGCCCACACCGGCCTGTTCGGCCCGAGCTTGCTGCTGACAGCTCTGCGCCGTTGATGGGCGTTCCGACGGCAGGGATCGCTCGCTCTCACGAGGATCAGAACAGCGGCAGCCCCAAATCCTAGCTCCATTTCCTCCTCCTTCCCGTTCTCTCCCACCCACGGCGGCGCATAGCGGCTTCTCGTGGAGCAAGACAGTGGGACGCCCCGGAGCCGGACCTGCCCGCCGTCTCCGGCGAACCCGCCGCCGCTGCCACGGCCGGAGCGGGGGCGGTGAGATCGCCGCGCTCGACGAGCAGCTCACCGTCGGCGGCGGCGGCGAGGAGAGGAAGCCGGCCCCGGGGCTGGCGCCGCCAGTGCAGGCGGGGCAGGGAAGCTGGTGGCGGAGGCCATGCGCAAGTAGGCCGCCCCGCGCGCGGTCGCCATGATTCCACGGCCTGAACTCGTGTAGTCTCTGAATGTTAGGTTTCTGAATTTTCAGCTATGATTGTGGTCTCTGAATTTTCAGCTATGCGTGTGGTTTCTGAATTTTCATCAATGCATGGCTTTGGTTATCAGTAGACTACAACATGGCTAATTCTGAGATAGTTACATCGAAATGTTTATGCATTCACAACCTGAATGTATGTATATATAATATAAGTATGTATACTATTTGATCAGTATGGGTGTATGTCAACACTTGGCTAATTCAGGCTGTGTATGTATACTCTGAAAGTAGCTTCTTTTAAAAACTTCTGAGACTAGCTTTTAGAGGCAGTTTAACTGAGTTGCTTGTCACTGCTAAAGTATGCCAGCCTTCTTCTCTGCAGTTACAGTACCTGGACCACTAGAAGATTAAGATGAGACTGAGTTGCTGTCAACTAGAGGTTAAGATGAAACTGAGTTGTTGTCATTATGACTCATTACATATTGTTATGTAGTATGCTACCCTCTATGTGTGAGGCTTATCTGTAAACTAGTGTATCTTTTCTTATTCTAGAAATGGCAGTGAAATGGTACCTAATAGTGTGATTATGAATGTGAAATGCCATTTAGCTTGTTTTCTAGTGAACTGAATGATGACAAATGGTGCTATGCTAGTGCATTTCACTTGCTGTGATCGTCCCAAGTTTCTTTTCCCTGTACAGAAATCCTTGTGAATATCTTCTGAAATTTCAGTTTGTGCACTCATCAGGATGCTACCTATACTGGTATCTGAATATAATAACCATGTTGATGTTGAATCAGCACACAGAAGAAGCACAACAATTCCTGAACTAGTATGAACCTTTTTTTTTTTGCTAGCGTGAGTAAAACATTGATCTATGTGATCAGCTAGCCACATAATTGTATATAGAATCATATTTATACCTGATCATAGCTATGTGGAAGCATTAAACGCCTTGTAGACAGGCAAATAAACAACTCATTGTGCGATCCGTCGATTTAGCCGCCTGTGTGCCGGATTTCAACCCCCTCGTCAGGGTTGTACATGCCCTTATTGAAACACCACACCACACATATGATTTGCGGTACGTGGGCAGGGTAATAACGGAAATAATCAGTTGAAAAGGAAACGAGTCGGTGGAATTCCTTACGCGTCAGTTAGGTTTTGGTATACTAAGGTTGTGATTAATAAATAATAAATAATTTCTTCCTCGGGCAAAATTTTTTTGGGTAAAAACGTTCATTTGTACGGGAGTAGATATAGATGCAAATAAAGTAGAATAATAATATAGATGAGATTTATAATTACATTTTAGATTAAACTTAGGACTCATCGTTTCCGATTGCAATTGTGGGCTTGTGGCATCAGGGACGGCACCTTCCCAAAAGCCCACTGTTTTCCACTTTCTAGGATCGGTCCTCTTCTACATATACCCCTCCAAAACCCAAAACCTCGTCGACTCTTTGTTCGGAAACTGAGATGGAGTTCCAGTACCGCGCCATCGATGAGCGCCGAAGCCGGTCCCCGCCGCCGCCGCCAACGGCGCCGAGTACTCCTGGCTCCGGATCGGCAGGTGAGATCCCCTAGGCCTATCCCGATCGCTCTGTCGTTTCATGTAGTGGATCGATCGATATATCTCTCTGATCTGCCTATTGCTTTTGGATGCATATGCTGTGCGGCTCCACCAGATAGCCACGGCGACAGTGGCGGCGCTCCCCGCAGAGTGCATGGGGAATTCGGCCGTGACACTCTGGCATCTTGATCTGCCGCCACCGAAGACGGTGGCGGTCGGCACCGCCGAGCTGAGGCGGCAAGCGGAGAAGGCGAGGATCAGGGAGCGGATCCTCAGGGAGGAAGCGGAGCACATGGAGCTCGAGCTGGAGGTGCGCAGGGAGTTGAGGGAGGAGATGCGGCATCGGCCATGGCACGTGCTCAGGCTATCGGTGGGCGGACCAGACACGCCGGCGGTGCCGTCTACGGGAACAATAACCGCCGCCAACTCATCGCTGCCTGTTGCTACGCGTGAGGTCTGCTGTCTTTTTGGCCTTTGTGTTTGATCACACTTTCCGTTTCTTCCGAGCTCTCGCCTCACGTTTCTATGTCGCATTATGGGATTTTTCTGATCAAACGTAATCTACATCAGATTAAATCATCCTCACTGATAAGATAGATTTTTCATCCTGAGGGATGGGCACATCTCGATGCATCATTCAGTACTTTGTTGATTTCCTTTTTGCAGTTGAAGCATGGATTTATCCCTAAAATACTAAAATTCCCACTATTGCAGTTAAAGTATAAACCATTCGTGAAGTTTCTATATAACTTATCAAATTTGTTGTTTTCTTAAAATAAGTTTTGAATGGTAAGTTATTCCATAGAATTGTCAAGTGTATAAAGTTCTTAAAATAAATTTTGAACGGCAATGTATTCCATAGAATTTTCAAGTGTAAATAATTATCATAAATAGTAACCATATTTAGCTGTTTGTCATAACTGTGCCCTTTCTTGTTAAGTTTTGCAGAATTTTGTTGTTCTATTTGGTGTGGTTTATTTATTGATCAGTGATTCTTATAACCTCTTGCAACAGTATGCCATAATGTTTATTTCTCTTCGCTAGCGTATGTCATGGAGCCATGGGTAGGTCTGTTTGGTGTGGTTTATTGGTTAGTGATGCTTATAGCTGGTTGCAACAGTATTGCAGTTTTTTTGATTGCTACAATATGTTATGGAGCCATGGATAAACATGACCTAATTGGAAAATTTTACTTTGTTTGATCATCTTCAAAGATAAATATGCATCCATTGTGAGCAAACTACATTAGCATAAATACAAGAGAATTTACAAATAATTCATGTAATCTACATAAAAGAAAATTAGTGTAGGTGAAAATGATTATGCATTATTGATTGTAGTTCGTTCTGCACTTTTTGGTATGGCTAAAATGAACGCTGAACAAATAGTTGAGAATAAATTGCCACCTTATACTACTGTTTATTGATGACAGTTTGTTCAAAAATGATCAATACTAAAATGATTATGCATTATTGATGCCAGTTCGTTCTGCACTTTTTGGTATGGCTAAAATGATCAATGCTGAACAAATAGTTGAGAATAAATTGCCACCTTGTACTAATGTTTATTGATGACAGTTTGTTCTAAAATGATTAATGCTAAAATTATTATGCATTATTTATGCCATTTCGTTCTGTCCTCATTGTTGATACTTAAAGAATTTCTTTCTAATTAAACACCTTGTGCTGAAGGAATTCTTTCTGATATTTAAATTGTGTTTTTTCTTCCCTACTAATGTTTGCAAATTGACACCATGGTGTAAACACAAATTTTGGATAATAAATTTAAAGCTTGCAATTTTGACACTGACGGACGTAAAATTGCAAAACCTTAAAACGTCTGACAAAATTGTCATATGCAATATCAATTTTTTATATAAAAACTAAACAAGAATAGCTATGTCAAAAAAAAGCTAAGTTGTAGTTCATTATAACAACAGCAGTAGCCAAATCTGATAAATCACATGATATACTGGTGTTCAGAGTTCAGTTTTCATGTGTGTTCTTAACATACAATTATGATATATTTCTGTCATTATTATTTGATGGAGTTGAAGCCAATTTTGTTTTCTCATCTAAAAGAAACTGTCATGCTGGTTGTGCAGGTCCACTCAAATGCAAACGCTCTAGCAACCAAGCGGAAGAGTCCTGATCGTGCCACCGAGCATTATTGGTTCCAAGCAGCAAGAAGCGGAAGAGCACATTAACCTGCATTGTGTGTGGCATCACCGCAAACAACGAGAAGGCCATGCAAGACCACCTCAATGGGAAGGTGCACAAGAGGAAGGTGGTAGCACTGCCAGAGCTTCCAAAACTAGTGCCAGAGATAGAGCAGGAGAGAGGGCTCGAGCTAGGGAGGAAGAGACAATGGCAATGGAGACATTGGGAGATTACAAACCGACGAAGTTCATGATGCTCACGACTACAGGAGAGTTGAATGAAGTGACACGAGATGGATGGGTACCCTCCTTTGTGAGTTGTGCAATGTGCGAACAAATGATCGTGTTACCATGA
>JADLZK010008123.1:0-112051 GCA_015847255.1 Hyparrhenia diplandra | reverse complement strand
ACCTTCACCGTCGAAGAAGCTTAGTGATTTGAAGCAAGAAAATACAATCCGAGGACATAGTTTTTACATCGATCCGTAGAGGAGTGAAATTGAGCTTTGTGAAGAACTGAAGATACAGCTCTACCTGCTATCGTGAAGAGCATAAAGCAATTAGATTACTTGACCAGATAGCGTACTAGCTTTTGAAACTTCTATCGTAAAATATGATGGAAATGCAGGGCAACTAGCTGAATCACAAACACAAGGCAACACTTGCAGCGAATTGGTCATGCAGTGAACAAGCAAATGGTCCTGTAAAAGTTGAAAAAAAGGAGCTTTTTATCTCAGAAAAGGGAGTTTTTTTAATAAAGAGAAAAAAAACATGCGTAATGATAAGCATTAATATTGCTGACAGTCGAGGCCCCTTTAATAACATAGTACAAAGGTAACACCCATTACTGAACAACACAACATGTGACACCAATATGATCTTTTGAACATTTTTACTGTACTTTTAAGGAATAAAAAAGGGTAATGAACCAGTCATTTGATGTAAAAATGCCACCCTTCTCATTCACAACAGGGTTTAACAAGAACATGAACACAACCCACGGGCCAATGTCTTAATGGTGAAATAAAAAAAATTATGCATGACCTGCACTGCCCGCCAGAGATACAGTCCATGGGAATATAGAGGGCACAGCTTTTGCTTCGGGCAAAAACTCCATCACTCCTGCCATGTAGACTTCTATGCAGTCCTTTTCTGATATACAAGAGAGCGCAGGGCAATGAAATCTAAGACATGTATTTACCTCAGGGTTTCAGATTTGATGCACATTTGCTTTCAATGCCCTAGTATAGTACACCTGAATATCCATCTGTTTTCGACCGGTGCTCATTGCCTTCCTCTTCTGTCCACCACTATCCAACAAAAACAATCTTTACTAGCGCTCACTCAAATGGATTCCTAGGTGGAAAAGCTCCTTGATGTGTTGAGGTCCTGTAATAAAGTGATGATTTAGAAAGTGATGTGCATTACCAACTATATGTGCAAGTATCAAGGAGCTTACAACACGTGAGAGTCTTGTCCTGCCACATAGGATAGCCCTACTGGACAAAAAAATCAGAAATGGTATTAACAGCGAGAATTTTCAGTGTTTCTTTGACTGTATATTTGTGCATCAGTGCTATGAGCGACGAACAAGTACCTTGAGGCCCGGAAGGAATATATGACATAGTGGAATTTTGAGAAACCCATGGCTCTGTTAGGCTTCCAGAATAATCTGTGGGAGTGTGAGGATCTGGTAATGTTTCTTGCAGTGAGGTCAAATCCATGAACTGAAAAAGGGAACCAAAAGATGTCAGTGAAAAGAGAACAAGAAAAAGGGTATTAGGCAACATGGGAACAAATGCATTCAGGTTAGCATGTCAAGCCAAAGAATAATGTACATACTCTATTCCTGGGTTTGTTTTCACATACTAAACGAAAAATACTAAAGTTCAATGAATGGTTTCCTTTTAGTCTAAACTTGTGTGTTATGAAGTCACAAAGACAGGGAACACATTTTCTTCTGATGGGAGCTGAAGTTGCTAATGGGATACATCTTAGAAATTTTGGAGACTGAAAGTTCACAGCAAGTCTTGCTTTAGGAGGGAGCCTATGGTCAAGGCCATCAAGAACTCAGATTTGAATTCCTTGTACTATAGCTCTGTTTGATGTTTCAAGAATTATAGGCTGACTTGGGTTAGTTGGCTCTTTTCGCTTAATTTCTTTTTGTATGTTCATATTCTAGCTATCAATAATGTTAATTCAAATAAGAAGCTTATAAATAGAAGGAACAACATTACTAGCCTGCGTTATTCTTAATACTATTGTAAATCAGAAAAAGAAAACATACCATATCATTGGCGTCAACATCAGATTCAAATGTCATGTCAAATGGGTTTGTCGATTTTCCAGGATGAGAGACCGTGCCACCCTGAAATAACATTCATGAAATTGTTACCATGGTAAAATAATCCTGTTTTGACACTTTGGTAAACTGGTTCCAGTTATCCACTAGCACTATGACAGGCAGAGTACAAGAAACAAAGGGCATGCAAAGAAGCCAAATGACATTTGCAGGTGCCCATTAGGGTGATGTATGCATTGTGGGAGCCTCAGAATTCATAGTCCAAATGGACTTGGTAAAATGTTCCCTCAATGGGTATGATAAGCTAGAAATATACATTACATGTCGAAGGGCACAATTTTAATATGTTTGTTCATGTTTGCTCTCAGTAAAAATAGAAATGTTGCCAAACAAGAAAGCTAACTGTCTATCATAGGAAAGAACCTTAAATCATGGATAAAACATACCAAATGGGGCTGGAGTGATGAAGGAAACAATGGTCCAATCACCTCAACATGTGAAACATTGAAGGCAGAAAACATATCCCCAGGAGTTGGCCTTTCAGGCTCACCCCTAGCTAAATCCTGGAGAATGATTCAGAATATTGAGTCCAGCCTTCATCATTGAAAAATATACTTTTTGAGTCGTTAACTAAAACTTATGTACCTGTGGAGTTCTGCCTTCAACAAATGGACCACTGGGCATAGAGAATTGATGCGCGTTTACTTGAGGCATATTATTAAATGTGAACAGATTATTTGATGTGCTCTGAGTAGATTCACCAAAGGCATTCCAAGACTATAAACAAGCAGGAGAAAGTCACTAAACATGTGAAGCTATAATAATCCATTAACAGCCTCATATGTCAAATGGCGAAATTACCTGAGAATTTTCTTTGGGGGCAGCGATCTTCACTTCCTCAGCATTTAAACTCCAGTTATCCATCATAGCCAGAGAACTTTGTGACACAATCGCATTTGGTGGCGAAGTTGGTAATGTTGATTGATCAATTCCTTCAGCAATACCATCAGATGGAGGGAATGCACCAGGCACCTGACCTTGCACATTTGAAACAGATGTCAACGGTCCATGTTGCATGTCAAAGAAAGCCCATCCATCATTAGCAGGCAATGGAGCTGCTGATGGAGTTTTCTGAACAGTAGACAAATGTGGCAAATGTTGGTCAAAGCCAGCAAATAGATCTATTGGCTGAGAGGGTGAGGACATTGATGGTTCCTGCAAAATTGACAGACTGAATAAATCTTGCTGCGCGGCATGAGATGTGCCGAGTGCTTCAGCTGATGGTACCATGCCCTTCTGAACAGAAACATTATGGACAGGTTCTTTAGCAACGTCAGAATGACTAGATACATTATCTGTATTATGAGAAGCTGGTAACTGTTCATTAAAGCCAGCAAACAGATCTACTGGCGCAGCAGATGTGACAGGCTGTTGCACAGTTGATTGATCAAAGAGGCCAAGAGGTGTGGAAGTTGTTGGTTGTACTGGAGCACGCGTCAGCACCACAGCTTCAATCTGAGTGCCACTATGTTGCACTGGCTTCCTGGTGGCAGCAGTTTGACTACCTAAACCTGCAGGTTTCTGAGGTACCAAGTTGAGATTATTGGGTGGCGGGGCATATTGTTGTCTCGAACAAGCCTCAGTAGAAGCCACACTCTGATGGTTTACAGCACAATGCACTGAGTTTTCTGTCGGTGCATCAGGCGGGTAACCTGATTCAATTGATTTGTTGGAAACTGAGCTACCATCAAATGATCCAAAACTTCCAGAAGAAGCTGTTCGCTGCACATGGAAAGAAGGAACAATTTATATATAATCCATTATACTTGGAAGAGTTTTCTAAGTCCAAGATGCATTCACTGGAAAGGAAAGAGAACAGAAGAATCAAAAACCTGTGAATGTCGAGCTCCATTGAAATCTATTTTGCGGCTGCATTAGGATATTTTTGGGTTTGAGGATTGTCAGCAGAGACATTTCTGGAATGGTGGACTGAAGGACTGCTGTAGCCTGTCTCCTGAGAGCTAGGAGAAAGCACATCATTTCTAAAGTCACCAGTGCTTGAGGCAGAGAAGTCGGAAAACCTTGATCCTGAACTTTCGTTAGCAAAACGGTCTTCATTCGTCTGCTCTCGCAAAACGACCTGGACTGAATAGTAAGTTGCCAAGTTTCCCATCAAAGAGCGCCTATCTGAAGGCCTTCTAGCAAGTGTGTCAACTTGTTTACCATATCGCCTATCTTCATACTGAAAATCATAGGGCGGGCTCTGGGAATATGAATGATAAGAGCTAGCTCTTCTCATGTCATTGTTGTTGCTCTTCACACTCTGACAGAAAAAAAAAAAATGGAAACTATAATTAAAGCATATTCGGGGACTATGATAGTTTCAGCAGGAATATGTGGGCGACTATGGGAATTAGTTGGAATAGCAATATAGGCCGCTATGGTAGTTCAAAGGTTACATAAAGACAACGCCATTAATAATGTCTCAGTATCTCTGTTCACTAAACTTATACAAAGGATAATACAATGTACTCGCAAGACACATCAGCTCATTACCTCACTATCTGTGGCTGATTTGTTTGAGGATCCACCAGCATACTTCTTATCCACATAAACAGACCTGATAAATTCCCTTATCCTATCCGGATTGCTGTAGCAAAACATAGATGAGAAACATAACATTCTTCGGATAGCATAAAACATAAATACCCATAAAAACTCAAGAACGAAACGAAACTCACGTATTGACAGGTAACCTCATTCGTTGCCAATCCCAATCCTTTAAGTAGATGTCACGTGCTCGCTGCAGTCATGACCTCAAATTTAAGTCATAAAAGATGAATGGAGAGCTCTAGAGGTACAAGAAATAGCTATGGGTTTTGTTTACCTGGTTACCTCCCTGTTGGAGGGACTGCACTTCTTGGGTATTAAATTTGGACATTGACACCGACTTAACACGGTGAGTGAATTCACGGCTGTATATCACACCATAAGACGTCAAGAAGGTAACAACATCAAAAAGATATGTCAGAACTATAAGCAGACCAAACAAAGGTTAACAATGTACAACAGGACTTGATTATCTGCTTCTCCAGTTCAAAACTCAGTGCATGTGCAAGTAAAATATCCAGAGACTACGAGTTGTAAAATGGCATGATAGAAATTTCCATTAGGGAACTACCCGGAAATTAATGTGATAGCCCTTAAATGTAGATTTTCAGCCATGTCTGGGCAGCAGACAATACCATTTTGCTTTTCATCTAAAGCACATTCTTATTATTTGCCTTGTCAGAGCCTAGAAGCATCACATAACAAAACCATACATTTTCTAGCAAAAGTTAATAAGGTAGGGAAAAAGATACTCACTGAATTCCACTACATGATAGGCAAATGAAGGTCCAGAAATTGGTGCACACATATTGTGGCCCCTGTATAACAAAACAAAAAAGGGGGTTCAGGTGAAATCAAGAGAACGGTATATAAAAACACTTGGGAAGAAAGTGATATGAAATGCATCATCCAGATAAAGTTTTGCGCTGAACTTCAAAGGTAGATTCAATAACAGCTAACCAAATGGGAAAAACAACTCTACTGCCACACTATTTTATTTTTATTTTATTTTTTTTTTGAAACAAACTGCCACGCTATACTCCCTCCGTCCATCTATCGAAGTAGTATTACCAAAAAAACTTTTTTCCAAAAAATCAGAGTTGTTTTAGGTGGTCCTCCCATTTTGCTAATAAATATGACGCCTCGTACTGCATGCAGTTGTGCATGTGCCCAATCTGATGCCATACATGCGCTTTGGGATGGGAAGTGACACATAAACCGTTTAACGAGGTGATTAATTGAAAATGTGCACAGCTTTAGTACTCCTTGGTCATTGTACCAAAGGCTAATATGACTCCGATAGATGGACGGAGGGACTATTACATAAATAGTACTTACTGACAATTAAAGTTCTAAAAAGCTCAGCAATTCAGTCAACTAAGCAACTTAATTGTAAAACACAAACAGAAAGTGCAGACAAAAGTTTCGAAACAAGTAACTAAAGAAATCAAAGAACTACATAACAACATATGAATCAAGCAATTGTGTATTCGGGAACAGTAGCAACATTTAGAGTTTCACAACACAGAGTAAACTGGAGAAGAAGTAGAAACAGAAGTACCACAAATGATCCGAGTAAAAATAGCAACGAATATGTTATGTTCTAAACTTCTAATATAGAAAACAACATAGAAATAATAATGATCGTCCAGCCAACAGGCACAGCTTGGAATAATAAACCAACGAGCCAGTGTTCACGAGGAGCTCGGTATTTATTTATTTATTTTTGGCAAATCTGAGCTAATTGCCTAACATTCCAAACGACAGACAGATTCCACTGACTCCGATGTAACGATCCGCGAAGCAGAACAGCAGACGCCTCCGATCAGCTTAGTAATGAACCAAAAAATAGGCGAGAGAGGGTTACCACACTGTTGCAATTGATGCACTTGCGGTTGGGCGGCAGCTTCATGAGGCCGCGGATGATCTTCTCGTTCCTCTCCTCCTCCCTTCTGCTCCCCATCGTGGGCCGCACAAAAAAAAAAATCCCCTCAGAGTAAACCGAAGGATTCGCCCGAAAAGAGTGGCCGAAATTTCAACGGGCCCGGCCAGAAATCGGCGAGCCCTAGCTGGATTGAGGCCGGGATTCGAGCGCTGGTAGGGGATTCGAGGGGTCGGCGGCTAGGGTTTTGCAGAGGTGGAGAGGAGGAGGAGGAGGCGAATGGAAATGGCGGCGATGGCGAGCCTCGTCGAGAGAGATGGGAGAAGGAATAGGGGGAAGTGAGAAAATTGGCTTTGGAAATTAGTGGCTGAAAGCCGACGGATCCGGGAGCTTTTTTTTCATGGAAAAAGGTTTTAACGGCGTCGTGACGTCAAATTGAATTCCCACGAGAAACGACCGCAACGTCGACAAGCAAAGTACTACGCTCCGTGCGATTCCGTAAGCATATAACGGTCACCTGATAAGCAAGCTGTACTCCTACAAGTGTACATGTCGGCTGTTTGTTTTGCTATTTTTGCACATGAGTATCTTCAGTTCTTCACCATCAGATTAGGATAAAATTCCTTATATATATACTCCCTCCACCCCTAAATAATTGTCTCTTGAGCTTTCAAATAAACAACTTTGATTAATTATATATAAAATAATTGTCTCTTGAGATGGAAACTGTATCCCACTTGTTTATTGAATGTTGTGTAGCAAAAAGCATGTTTGGTTAGTTATTGTTGATATCTTAAGTGTGAATATTGGTGATTCTTATGAATCGGTGGTCAAATTTTGGATTGCAAACAAATAGTATGAGGTCACAAACTTTATTTCATTGGCGGTTATGTGGTCTTTATGGAAATTGCGAAATGAAATGTGTTTTCAAGGACTTGTCCGCCGGGCTTCAAATGTTGAAGGGATGGACGATTCTGCTCAACGGACAGAGTTATCAAGCTCCTGGAAGAAATCTCAAGACAACCATCTTAGATCGAGTGGAGAACAATGGGATCGTCATCACAATGGGGTCTACTAGATGTTCGCCTAGTTTTTTGAACCGAACCGGACCGGCGGTTCGACCGGTAAAAGACCAAACCAGAGCCTACAACGGTTCGGTTCACTTAAAAGACCGCTTGTGCATTTGGACCGGTAAAAACCGGTTGAACCGGCCGGTTTTTTGTGGAACCGGTGAACCGGCCGGTTTCATATGAACCGCCCCGGTCTGATTGATGCCGTCCGTGCATGCAGTTCTTAGCCTGGATGTGTGGTCCTATCAAGCTGGTGGAGGGCGGGCCTACACCTGCCACTGGTTGGCCTGCATGGCTGCCGCAGTTGGTGCATGGCGCATGCGTACGAATGGCTGCCGCACTGGTTCGCACGCGTGATCCGGCTGCCTCTTTGACTTTTCAAAATTTCATACCTTTTATTAATATAAACTCCAAATTAGATAAATTATATATCTATTTGAATTAATTATCTCGACATGATCTTCGTAATGCTGTACTCTATTTTTGCATTTGAGATTGTTTTTCAATAGTAAATATTTGAATTACTATTCTAATCATTTTCGCACCAATTTGTAAGCACTCCATATTTATTTATACATATTTTTATATTTGTAAAACAACTGTAGAGCACCATTTCTATGACTTATATTTTCATGTGTGATGAGCCTGTGAGGCCGTAGTACAATTAAATTGTATTGTTGCATTTGTCAATTATTTAATTATATATGATTATTAATAAAATCATATATATACATACCGGTTTCAAAGTATTTATGGCGGTTCAAGAAAACGGTCCATTCTTATTGGACCGGCGGTTCAACCGGTTCTAAACGGTTGGACCAATGAACCATTGAACCGAAGGTCACACCGGTTCGATCTCCGGTCCGGTTCGAAAAACTAGGGATGTTCGGCCTTTGGTGGTGGACAATTCTGAAGAGGTGTCACTGAGAGGGTTAAGTAGTATGGAGTCGGCCATTGCACCCTATAATAATGTTTGAACGGCTTTTCCTTTCCTTCGAGCTGCTAAGCTTGAATGCTACAAATCCAACAATGTAATATACCTTTAAAATGAAAAAGCAGGGGGAACCTTTTTTGTAAAAAAAAATATATTAAAAATATTAATATTTATGGTGCACAGTTAGTATCATTACAAACATATTTGAATCTAATTTTTTAATAATTATTTTTCAAAGATACAAATGTCGTACGTTTTTTATAAAACAAGTTAAACTTGTGGCAGACACACCACCAACAACAGTCTTTTAGATTGAGGGAGTATATGCAGATAAAGAAGATTTGACAAACCATACTTTTAGACATTATGGTAACTACGATCCAATAAATTGAGAAATGAAAGAAGATTGGAGAAAAGATTGTTTGCCCTTACTCATTTCAAATTATAAGTTGTGCTAACCTTTCTAAACACCATTCTCTATCTTAAATTATATATTGCTTTGGTTTTTCTGTTAATTTTTACCGTACACCTCAATATACAATATGTCTACATATGTAATCAAAAAATTATGTATCTGAAAAATCCAAACAACCTATAAATATACTGATAATGTGTAACCTAACATGTGAACACTGCCACTAACGAGAGAGGTGATGTACTTTGTTAGTCCGAGAAATACAATTCTCATTTTTTTTTAGAATTTAATTAGTTTAAAATTTGACTAAATTATAAAAAAAATTTATTATATAAATTAAGTATCAGTAAAATAATTAATTATGGAGTACATATATGTTTATAGTAAACTTTGTTGGACTTACAAGATTTAATATTATTTATAGTAATTTTGATAAATTTAAGCTACTTTGACTTCTATATAAATTATATACTATGAATTAGATACATTCTTTTTTGGATGGAGGGAGGGAGTATATTGCATTATCCGCTGGGATTCTGATAGCGCACCACATACTTACCAACCACACATGTCAAGTCTCTAACTTCAGAAGACTGAAGACAGGCGCTGGCCTCTCGGTCCTGTCATTTGGACCAGACTAACGAACTGGCAGAGAGCTTTCAGGATAGACATGGCTGCCGCCTTTGCCGTCATCTCTCTCCTGCTGTTGGTCTGCGTCCAGGGCGCGGCTCCGTTCTCGGCTTCACAAGGAGCGACTTCCCTGAAGATTTCGTCTTCGGAGCCGCTACCTCGGCTTATCAGGTAACGGATGACCCCGTCCGGGACTCCCGTGCATGGATCCATGGGGCTTTCTTGCGTGCTCATCGTAGGCAACTATATTTTTTAGTTATTTTGAAACGAATTGCTGCTGCCTGCTGCAGTATGAGGGTGCTGTTGCTGAGGATGGTAGGAGCCCAAGCATCTGGGACACCTTCACTCACGCAGGTTCGCGCGTCACTCGTCGATTTGATTTCTGCCACTGATTAAAAAAAACTGGATACTAGTGACAAGTGATTCATGTTTAATAATGCATTGATTTTTTTTATCCATGCATTGATTTAGTTACTGTGCAGCCTGAGTGCCTGACTGGAGTATTACTACAACTTATTTTTCATCCTTGATAACAGGGAACATGCCGGACAACAGCAATGGTGATATAGCTGCTGACGGGTACCACAAGTACAAGGTGTGAAACTCTGGCTGCTATAAACTCTGATATCTAAATATTTTATTGAAAACTCTACCATTAAGTATAAAAATTGCTGTCCTTAATGATTCTAAACGTATAATTTGTTGTATTGAGTACCGTTACTACTGAGATCTGCGCTCTGATTGTTTCAGCATACGGAAAGGAGCATTCTTGATTAGTTTCTTGCTTTGACCTTAACCATCTAATGTTTCAGGACGATGTTAAGCTCATAAGTGACACTAACCTGGAGGCATATAGATTCTCTATCTCCTGGTCCAGGCTTATACCAAGTATACCCATTTTTCGTGCAGAAAGTTTATCATGTATGACACAACAAATTTCTAGGATCTTCGATTAAACTTTCTTAAATTAAATACACAGATGGGAGAGGTGCTATTAATCCAAAAGGGTTGGAGTATTATAACAATCTCATAGATGAGCTAGCTAGACACGGTATGCCTACTGCAAATAAATTTTGAATGGTATTTATATCTGGTAATTGTATGAACATAAGCAATATCAATAACTATTGGGTTCTTCAGGTGTCCAAGTCCATGTTATGATGTACCAGCTGGACCTCCCTCAGATCCTAGAAGACGAGTATGGCGGATGGTTAAGCCCAAAGATTGTGTAAGATCCTGTAACTTTTTCTGTTAGTGAATGATATTTTTCCCAACATGAAGTTATCTTCAATTCTTGATCATCCATGCTACCACAAAACGCAGGGAGGATTTCACGGCATATGCAGATGCGTGCTTCAGAGAGTTTGGTGACAGAGTTTCACAATGGACCACTCTGGATGAAGCCAATGTGGCTGCACTTGGGTCCTATGACATTGGACAAATTGCACCCGGAAGATGTTCTGATCCGTTTGGATTTGGAACAAAACATTGTACAGTGGGGAACTCAACTGTGGAACCATATATAGCAGCTCATAACATGCTACTGGCACATGCATCAGCTACTAGACTGTACAGAGAAAAATACCAAGTGAGTAATCTTGTACCTGAAACATCACTGGTGCCTTAGCATTAGTCTTGTATTGTTTCTTTTTTCTTGAACAATCAGGAGAGCTAAGCATCATTGCATTAGAAGAAGAAATGAACATAGTGTACAAACACAACAACCCATACACTTGTAAAATCAGAATCTTATATCGTGACATCTGAAATTGATTCTTATAATAGATCTTACATTTTAACACGATTTCCTCATGAGCCAAGGCATCGGTTTCTCGTCTAACTACACCAACAACATTCCCTTTGGTTTCTTAAAATGTTTATATCAGTCATATATTTACACAAACATAAAATGTCTGACTTGTAGGCTGTACAAAAAGGAGTTATTGGCATAAATATATATTCAATGTGGGCATACCCACTAACAAACTCCACTGCTGATTTAGAAGCAGCTCAAAGATTTCTGGACTTCTATTGTGGCTGGTATCTTTTTTACTCTTGTTGCATCACACATATGGAACATTTACAGATATAATCGAAAACAAGATGTATCGATTGTAGGATACTAGAACCATTGGTGTTTGGAGATTATCCAAGTGTAGTGAAGAAGAATGCTGGTTCTCGCCTTCCGTCATTCAGAAAAGTTCAATCTGAAGCCATTCGTGGCACTCTAGATTTCATTGGAATAAACCACTATCTCTCTGTCTATGTGAGTGACCACCCTTTAGAAAAAAAAGGCATCCGTGACTTCGTACTGGACGTCGCTGCTGACTATAGAGGTAAAATAATTTGTCACTCAATACAGGATTATCCTTTTACTGCTTGCAATTCTTTAGATACATACCTGGGACTTTTGAGTTTTGATTGATTTATCTTAGTGTCACATACACAATTGCCTACGAAAATTCAACATGTTATCACTATCACATGGACCAAATAAGTTGCTTGATGCTTCTGAAACATATTTGCAATGTTATGAAACCTACAAGCTAAATGTTGCATCTAACAAAAAGATTATTTGAAGCAGTTTCAAGAACGGATCCGCCAGCAGGTCAGGTAAGTTATTTCATGGACATATTTTCAGAAATGCTGATGACTTGAGACTTTTCAGTCATTAAGCTGTGCAATTAGGAATTCCTGTCTAACATGGGAAGTTAGACAAAAACACACTGAACGGTCCTCTTATTCAGCCTTTTCATTGTACTGCAGCAAGCCCCAACATCTCTTCCGGTTGATCCCAGAGGATTGCAACTTATGGTAGAGTACCTGAGTGAAGCCTATGGGAAACTTCCCATTTATATCGAAGAGACAGGAAAGTCTATTTCCCAGCTGTAGGCCTCAAAATTCTTGTTCAGATAGTCTTAAGAAGTACCTCTAAATGACTATGCAGATATCTGTTTCCGAAAACAAAAAATGACTATTCAGACATCAATTCATTCTTTGTCTGGTAAAAAAGTACTCGATGTTTTCTTACTTTTCATGATTTTCAATGGCCAGTTCCACCACTATCATCTATATAAAAATATTTATAACACAACAAAGTTATAGGGCTAAATTGCCTTTTAAGACAAATCTCTGTTATTTATTATGTTTTCAATCTAGTATGTCAAAAGTTATTGACAGTTTTCTTGTTTCAGAAAAAAAAAATATTGACTGTCAAGTTTTTATAAAGTTGATCACATCTCGTCCATAACATTAACATTTATGAATTATGATTAGAGATAGCATTCTATTTATACTTTCGTCCCTCCCCTTTCTCTCTTCAGGTTATGCAACCAGAAACGGTAGCCTTCATGATACTGACAGGGTTGATTACATGAAGAACCACATAAACAGCACACTGACTGCTCTAAGGTGAGATATATCAGAATCAGATCACAAAGAGGGTTTTATGGTTCCTAGAAAGGTGCCAAAATTATAACTCGATTAGCAGCTTTCCAAGGACGGTAAAAAAGGCACAATAGCAGGCGGTTGACAACTTTTCACTAAAATTGTTCAGATCCAATATTTTTTTTTCAGAAAGAACTATTTTTCCCAGAGATTTATCCTCATCCTGTTTTGGCGTGCAGGAATGGGGCCAATGTGAAAGGCTACTTCACGTGGTGCTTCCTGGACGTCTTTGAGTACCTGACAGGGTTCACGTCGCAATACGGCCTGTACCGTGTTGATTTCGAGGACGAGGCACTACCAAGGCAAGCAAAGCTATCTGCTCGCTGGTACTCTAAATTCCTCAAGAACAAGGTGATCCGTGTAGAGGATGAGCTCGACGATGCGGGATCACACGTTGAGCAATAACTTTTCTGAGTACTGTACATTGCGATAGAAGAACACTTAAAAAAAAGGGGAAATTCCATCAAAACCTGTACAAGACTCCAGTTAAATCCCTGGACACTAGTAGCACAGTCCACAGTATCACTTATCAGGCACACGGTCTTGCCAGAACAAGGGGCTCTTTGTACAATTCAAAGCCCATAAATAGCTGCTAGAGTGTGAGATATAGAATTACTACCCCTTACAATGGGAAATCAAACATAAATTGTACATCGTTTGTGTTTCAATCTCTGAGAACTGATCTATCAAAGGTGGTATTCCCCAGCGCAGTAGCTACATTTACAACATTTGTTTTGACAATGATATGCTGCACTCAATGTCCTATAGGCCCGGAAACTTTAACCATTTCAACATATTTGAGTCCAGTTCATACCTTCAAGTCATTTTTCACTTGTGATATAACAATAATTTGATGCTTCACCCAGAATGACTTCCGGTGGCTTCATTAGTCCTTAAAAAAGAATCATAAATGCTTCTTTACCTTATTAGCCTTGATCCTTTAGCACCAAATCGTCGCTTGCCATTCATCTGCCCTTAGTAGCTCAAAGCCCAACTTGATATATTCCTTCATCTCATCTCTTTGAGTCAAACGATTTGCACCAACAATAATTTCTCATTTGAAATCTATCAATCCCTTTTATCACAAACCATACCTAATCACCTCATTTGACTTGGCATACCTTCTCGTTTAGTAAATAGGCTTAAATATGTTCACGTATAGCCACAAGACTGAACAATGAGACCACTGATATGCATGGTACTCAAATTTAACGTGTTTGCGAACGTCACGCTACTTTTTTTAGTCCAATCAAACTCACTTTTTATATCTAGGAATTGTCTTATTAGGCCAAGCCCAACGCTCCCTACGTGTTTGTTGTGGCTCCAAGTATACCCGCTTAACGGGCATTATCCAACTCTCAACATGTTTTAATATACTCCCTTTCCACAAAAGAATGGCGTCTGGTTCCTTGAGAAGTCAACCAGGAGAACTTTTGACCAAAATTATATAAAAGATTACTAACATTTTTGTGTGTACCTCCAAACCACATAATTGAAGCTACGATTGCGTTGGAAATTTTTTAGGCTCCTAACAGACTCAGCCCAATATTATCTACGTGTATGTTGAGACCACTAGTTACGTACTGTCAAAGTACAAGAATGAACATCTACAGTCTTTGTTGTGACTACTTCTAAGTCATCTCGTCTGTGTTTATTTAACGGGTAATATACCAACTCTTACATGTTTTAATATACTCCCTCCGTTTACATTGATTCTCGCTCTTTCCGAGGAGTCAATCAGTTAGAACTTTGACCAAATTTATTTAAAAAATTACTAACATTTTTTATGCAAATTTATATCATTAATTAGATTAGTCATAGAATATAATTTTATAATAAATTTATTCGAGCATAAATATTAATACTATTTGTTATAAATTTGGTCAAACTTGGTAACTTTGATTGACACGGATACCATAATTTCATTCTTTTGTAGACGAAGGAAGTATTTAACTTAGGTTCTTTTTATATAAAAAAACAGGTATCTTTCGTTGTCGTTCTCAATCTATGCATATGGTAAAGAAAAAATAGCTCCAACTACGGTAAAGAACAACAAAGACTCTGGGGTGTTTAGTTTGTACTTTGACTTTGGAGAACCCAAAAAGTGCTTCTGATTCCTAGCAAGCAGGGGTTATGTGCGCCTTTAATCACGTCGAATCTCATAACGTATTTTTTCACCAAGAGCATTAAATGTAGGTAAATAAAAAAACTAATTAACAATACGGTTTTATTTTGAAAAGTGCGAGATGAATCTTTTTAAGTCTAGTTAGTCCATGGTTGGATATTAATTAATAAATACAAACGAAAAAAAATAGCTTCTGAGATCCCAACCCAAAATATTTGACCAATGGAACACCAAATAGAAGGAAGAAGGGTACCCAAAGAACAACTATTTTGGGCATGGCGCTTGGCGGCTCCACCACCCTGCCCGTGCTGATCCGGAGCTGTACGCGGCGCAGCCCCTCCAAAAGTCCAAACAGTTCTCAAGTTTATTAGCACAGGAAAACCCAAACCCAACACAGCACAGCACCGTCGCCATGTCCGCCGCCGCAGCCGACTGGCTCCCGTCAGCGTCCGTGACGGCGTCCGGCCGCCCGGTGCTCTCCGCAGGCGAGGTGGAGCGGAATCTCCTCCCGCTCGTCGACCTCGAGCCCGAGGAGAACCCGCGCCTCGCGCCCCTCCGCGCCTGCCTCCTCGCGCTCACTTCCCACCGCCTCATCTTCCTCCACGAGCCGTCCCGCTCCGCGCGCGCCTCCCGCTCGCCACCGTCGTCCATGCCTACCCTCCCCACCGCAGGCA
Source organism: Hyparrhenia diplandra (assembly GCA_015847255.1). Lineage (NCBI taxonomy): Eukaryota > Viridiplantae > Streptophyta > Magnoliopsida > Poales > Poaceae > Hyparrhenia > Hyparrhenia diplandra. Next base: position 96,372 of record JADLZK010008123.1, on the reverse strand, counting down.
GAGCCACAACCCCCTCCGCTCCCTCTTCTCCTCCTCCTCATCATCTTCCTCGTCGCAGCATCACCGCATCCGCCTCCAGATCTCCATGCCACCCGCGCGATCGGAGGTCGTCGCCATCGTCGTCACCTGTAAGGCTGACGTTGATGTGTTCTACGGGAGGCTGCTCGAGGCGATCCGCGCAAGGGCTTGGGAGGTGGCCCCGGCAGCTGCTTCGTCGAGCGGCGCGCCGGTGGCAGAGGGGGCCGCGCCTGCGGAGGACATCGCGATCCGGATGCCCGTTGTTGGGGTCTCGGGGATACTAAGGATGGAGCAGGAGTCATGGGAGAGCGCCAGGCAGAACTTGCAAGATGCGTTCCAGGATCTCAATGCCCTCATGGTTAGCAGTGCACAGCTGCCTATCATCTGATGAGATTGATAACCATGGTCTAATTGGAACTCATTATTGTTGTTTTTATACTCCAGAGCAAAGCTAAGGAAATGATGCAGTTAGCAGAGAAAATGAGGCTCAAGCTATTAATGAACTCATCTACCGAATCAAATTCCAATGATGAAGAGATGGGTTCTAAGCAAGACATGCAGGATTTGCTATTGAGTGTTGGCATTGTGTCTCCTGTGACGAAAGAAACTGCTGGTGCGCTGTATCATCAGCAGCTGTCACTACAGGTAATCTGCAATTGCTTTTTTTTTATGTAGCTTGTTTTGGACTGCAAATTGGATTCGATAATGCACGGATTTTGTAAGAAGTCTGTGTAGATTAGATCAATATTTAGTTCAGGGCTTCATTGCCATATGCCTCAAGCACAACAATATATTTCCAGGTTAAATATATTTCTCCTACATCTGGTGGGAATCACAACTTCTAGTGGTTTATAATTACAGATTTACAGTTCATTTTCATATGTCAGCCAGACTCCTCAACCATTTAGAAATTTACTATTACTAGAATTTATTCAGGAGCTCTGGCCTTGTCACTGAAGATGTTCATATCAAATATCTAGTTTGAGGTTCACACCATATGGATCATGCAATAGTATACACACAGAAAAATAGCTTGTGTTTCACGGTTATGGCCCTGGTTGGCAACCCTGCTTCTTAAGTTATGCTTTTTAAGACACAATTCAACCCAAATACGCTGCTTATCATGAGCTTGTACCCGGTAGAACGAAAAACATGAAAAGCTAAGGGCCAATTTGGTAGAGCTCTAACTAATTCTCGAGCTTCACCCCTTGATTTTCTGGTAGGGATGGCAACGGGTTGGGTAAGGTGCGGATGGAGTAAAAATCCGCCCTCGACGACGCCCGCGATACCCACAGGTGACCTGTGGGTGTGTTAAGAAACTAACATATAACCAAAAAATTATAAAATGAAAAAAAAAATAACACACAATTATCAATTAAGCATCACCAATGAATCAGAAGTTCACAACAACTTAAATCTAGTCTAGCGCATACTATGTAGACAACATAGTCCATACAAATCATCCTAAGTTTTACATAGGCTTACGACCTCTAATTGGAGGGGATAGAAAAACATATGTTTCGTCACCTGCTGGTGAAACATGACACCCGCACCCGATCCAACACTATTATGGGCCCTGACCTGAAGACACCTGCACCCGTGGGTGTGATTGCCGTCCCTATCTGATGAAGCTGGTGAAAAGTGATTCTGGTGGTCATTGAATGGGGAGAGGTGGGGAGTGGTTTGTTTTGTTCCTAGCTCATAGTGTAAATGAAGAAGTGATTCTTGTTAGCTCCCCACCAGAATCTAGTTGCATTTTAACCGTTTAGTAGAGCTCCACAGAATCCACTCAAAGAAGCTAGGAGCGGAGCTGTACCAAACAGGCCCTAAGAAACCAGCGTAGCATGGCATCTCAGCTCTCCCTCGACTCGCCACACCTCTCGCCCTCTACACCGCTTTACTCCCTGCAACACCCCCTCTGCATGACTGCATCCACCTCCTTGTAGCACTGCCCCGCATCAGCCTCCTCACAGTGCTGCCACGACACTGCATCCACCCCACCACAGCGTGCTCGCGGTGATGCATGCCCAAGTCAAGGTCGTGGCCAACGTGCTGTGCACAGTGCACCTCTGAGCTGCCGGCGGCACAGCTTCTCCGCCCGCCGGCGCTTGGCCATGCTGCCCCTTCACCTCTTCTGCTCCTCTGAACGCCAAAGCTTCTCCGGTGGCTTGCATGGGTTTGATTGATCGGCTACAGGCTCGATTTGAGCGACTTTCAGTTTGATTTGCCTAGCTAGGTGCTCAATTTGGTTGCCTAGAAGGTTGATTTGGGTCAGCAACAATCTCGATTTGGTGGTCAATGTCAAGGTCAGGAGCTTTTTCGCTCCCATGATGCCAAACGGGCAGCTTTTCCTATACAGTGTTTTAGAAAAGATTGCTTAAGAGAAAGCCAGCTTCTGTGAAAACCACCTGAAGTTAAGCTCTTCCAAACAGGGCTATATCTTTCTCCTCCATCCGTTGGGAACCAGAACTTCTAGTGAATAATTGCAGTTCATTTTCATATGTGAGCTAGACTCAACCATTTACTAATTTACTATTATTAGAATTTTGTTCAGGAGGTCTGACCCTGTCTTGCCAGTGAATATTGAACACAGATAGGGAAGGGGTACATTAAAGGAGAAATCTTGAGAATATTATCATTTACATTTATTTATTCCCTTTGTTTCACTATGTTTGTCCATGGCCTTGGGATAATACGTCGTGCAATGTTTGTCAATTGGTAATTAAATGCTTTCAAAGAAGAGAAATAGTTGTGTCATGTTTTGTGTTATTAGATTTTTTCCTTGTTATTAGTACTGTCTTGGGTAGTGTGCATGATGTGCTATGGACAAACATAGTGAAATTGAGGGAGTATTAACACTTCAAGCCATCAACAAATTACAAGATTTAACTCTTGCTTATATATATTCAATTAGCAGGAGGCAAGGATAAAAGTTTGTCCATGCCCTCAGAGAATCAGAGTTTCCTTTTAATCTGAGAGACACAGTCCATATTATCCATTTCTCCTTAAGTTTCTAGCTGCATTATACTTAGTGTCAGACTTGTTATTATGTGCCAATGATTATTTTGTCCATTTGTTGTCAGCTGGCGGACTTCGTAAAGAATACCGCTTGAGAAAGCAGGTGGTATGATGGCACTGGTCGATGTTTATTGTCTCTTCAACCGTGCTAGGGGAACGGGTCTGTGTGCTTGTTCTGTTATGTATATAGCATTTCCTTGTTACCTGTGTTCTGAAATTAGTTCTGTTTATTTGTTTTCAGAGTTAATCTCACCAGAGGACCTTCTACAAGCTTGTTCGTTGTGGGAAAAAGTTGATGTGTATGTATACCATGCTTTTGATGATTACCAAACTAGCTAAGTTCACTTTTCTGAAGACAATCCAGGATGATGGGAATAGCAAAGAGTAATTCAATGCCTTTCCAGCTGGTTCGTCACCAGCCATTGATCATGGTTTTGATGTTTTGCTTATAGATGTTGATTTCTAATGAGCAGCCCAGTCATGCTCAGGAAATTTGATAGTGGAGTGAAGGTGATCCAGACCAAGACACATAGTGATGAAGAGGTAAGCAATCACAACATGCATACTGAATGCCTTACTAAACCACATATTGCAGCCAATCATCATTGACTCTGTTAGTGGATTATACTGCTGCCATAGATTCCACGCTTGTCTATGTCTGTGCTTTGTACATTTGCCACTACCATTTTTTTTAGCACTACTACTAGCCACTAGCAATTGCTGAACTTTTTCCTTAACGAACATAGGTATTTGCAAGAATCTCATCACTTGCACAGAAGCCGGATGCTCTTCAGAAAGGGATTAGCCCAAGTGATGCTGCATTCACACTGGGAATTGCTCCAGCTTTAGCAAAGGAGCATCTTCTAAATGCAGAAAACAAAGGTATGTGTGGCTGTAACTTTCAAGTATTTTGCAAGCTACGTGTATGGTGTGAAAATGAAACTGACTACCTCTATTTCTCTCAGGCCTGTTGTGCAGAGATGTTAGTCCAGATGGATTCCGCTTTTTTATCAATTTGTTTAATGAAATTGATGCCCAAAATATTTACTCGTAAGGAAATCACAGCCTTGGTTCCCTGCAAGTTCATTTTCAGATATTACCCTAGCTCCCTGCAAGTTCCATTCCAGATATTGTCCCTTTATTGATTGTGAACTTTGCAGGCAAAAACCCCATGGGCTGTACAACACGTGGATCTCTGTTGCGATGGCATCTCACTGACACTGGTTAGTTCGACTGGGATATATCGAGACACTGCTTGATCAAGCTGGACATTTGTGCAATTATAGTATATTCTTTGAAAACGTTGGATCAAGCCAGACATTGGTGCGATCATAATGTATCCTTTGAAAAACGTTAGTCTACACATCTCGCCATTATGTACCATAACACCAAAAAAAAGATGTGATATAACAAATCCATTTGTTCTGTTGAATGAAAGAGCATGAGCATTTGAGTGCAATGTATAAGGATTCGAGCTGCGTTGCAATGAAGTTAGTCAAGCTGAGCAGCCCTTCTTTATTGATAAAAAAATATATTTATTATTAAAAAACTCAAGCTTCATATAGAGAATGACTTATTTATTTACCAAAATGACTCTTTCAATGAAAATTTTGTTAGTGCGTTCAAGAAAACCCATTTGAGATGCTCGAACTACTAACAGTGAGACACCCTAAGTCCTTAGTCCTAACTATGCATAACACCGATTTAGAGCAAGTATTATGGTAGGTTGTAAAAGCTGGTTAAATCTTTGATGTGGAGGAGAGAAGGGAGAGAGAGGAGAAGCGGGCTGGTTGAAGCCAAAAGTTAGTCATACCAAAACTAGGGTAAGCCAAAACTAGGGCATGCTAAGTTTTTATTGCCAAAAACCTTGGTAAAAATTTGAGACATCATTTGGTTGCTTATCAAAATAAAGGCTTGCCAAATTTTTCTCTTATATATAACTTAAGAACATTCTAGAGACTAGTCAAAACTTTGGAATAAAATTTAGTGATGCCAATTCTTTGTGAATGAACCAATTGATGACCAAAATTTTTGGCGATGCTATGATTTTGGTTTGGTAAAAATTGGTTCTGAACCAAGTAGACCCTTACAACCGACTTGGGCACAAAAACCAAGACAATATGTGAGATAGACAAGTGGGTCCTATACTAATTAGAAAGAGTTAACTACTGTATTGGTGGACTGGAAGAAGGCTGTAAGGTAACCTTATAATACTTGCTCTTAAGGAGAATGCCACATCATGTCAATAGCTATCTTAAAATGGTGCTTACTACAAGCAACATTTAGTTTGAGTTGGCACATGTTAATGTTCAGCAAATATCTCCTCATCCTCCTTACGCCCGCTTTGAATTCCTCACCTATGCTCCCCCGTCCTTCGCTGCCACCTCCAATGCCGTGCTCGATCAGACGATCACAATCAAGTCTTTTCGACACCCTCCCCGGCTCTGGCGGCGCAACGCCACCACTGACCACCCTCGACAACTGTCAGTCACAAAACTGACTGTGCCAGATGTGCCTTCTCATCCTGTTTTGACCGATGCCACCACTCAACGGAGGCAGCGCCCCTCCACCGCTACCTCGGTTAATCCAGAGCCTCCCGGACAACTTCTAATCCAATTGCATGGAAACCACATAATCCCCAAAGCCTCGATCAGTGTTTAGTCAAGCCTTCAAACCACATGGCTAGCCAACTGTAGGTAATTTATGTTTTTTTTTTCTGCACTATAACTAGCCATGTGTATCAAACAGGTCTTCAATCATGCGGGCACGGTAGTAAGTGTTTACCCATCTAAGAACAAAATTTAGCAACTCACATGTCACATCTGGCACAGCTCTGGATCGCTGAAGACCTACGATAAGGCATGCCAATTCAATTTGCCATACCATCTCCAAACATAGGTAAATATATATATATGACTGACAGTCAGTTTTGTGAAACCGAACAGGCATGATAGTGACCCAAAACAAAAATATAATCCAATCTAGTATCAATCACCCAAAAGAGAGCTCAGAAGTTTTTTTTTTTCATAAGCACCCACACTATCTACTGTAGATTGTGTCTTAGTAAAAATATGTAAAATAAAGCAGCCATAAGTTGTTCAGACGTCTTCCTCTTGCTAGGAGCCCAGCCGAAAAGCTTCAAGACTGCAAACAGATGGAATGGAAACAGTCAGTTGCCAGCAGCAATTCTTTTGAAAGCAAAGCCACGGACAGCTATAGCCAGTCATCATGTCCTCGGAGTTGTATGCCTATGCAGAATTGCAAGTATGTAGTGCAACCCTCAAAATATATCAAAATAAAAGCATGGTAGTGCAGGACAAAGGAAAATGCCTAAGCCTGCAACTTTGAAATCCCAACTATACTGAGGCAGCAACAGTAGAGCTTCTGTCATTCGGTGTATGTATATGCTACTTCAACCTCTAAGGACCATATGGTCAAAACAGGCACATCATTTCACGTATTCACCACATAAGACATTAGCATGCAGCTAATGTTACCTTGTTGGCGATGTTGTTGGAAAGCCAGTCAAGCCCCTCATACAACCCTTCACCAGATGTAGCGCAAGTGCTCTGGATGTACCTACAACCCAGGGAACAAACACATTCGCATGTATATACATCTGTTAAATATCAAAGGCAATTTTGACGTTGGCAATTATTCAAGACAAGACAGTAATACATCAGCTGCAGAATGGAGAAAGATTCTGATCAATCACAGTATCTAAAGGGGTGCGCATTAATGATCATTTCTGATCCCATATAGCCTCACGTCATGAAGACATTATGACTAGTTCCCCAAAAAAAAAGGACATGATGACTAAAACAAGTGCTTCAAATATACGTTATATATACTCACAGATATGTCCAATACAGATACACTAAACAAATATCAGAATGCCAGGCAACGTTGATTCAGATACAGGTAGGTAAAGGGTTTTGAAAACATTTTTTTACCAGTGCCGCTGGCGCAGGGAATGCAGACCAAGTTTGTCAGTAATTTCAGCAGCATTCATAGCATTAGGAAGATCTTGTTTGTTTGCAAATACAAGCAGCACAGCGTCACGCAGCTCATCCTACAAAATGGAAAGATGATTATATCGTTAAGGATTGGGTCAGCACGATACAGATACAGAAACTGAAAGTTAGCACTGTGAAATAACGCTGTTTAATGTTTTAGCATCCCTATGCATGTATAAGCTGCTCTGAATGCTTAAAAAACATCGTTTGCAGCCAGCTCATACAATATTCAAATTCATGATTGTAATGGTGCTGAAACAAAAACAACTCAGAGAGAATTTGGAACTGCAAAAATAACACTACTATATTACCTCATTCAGCATCCTGTGGAGCTCATCTCTAGCCTCAACAACACGCTCCCTATCGTTGCTGTCTACCACAAAAATAAGTCCCTGTGTGTTCTGAAAGTAGTGCCTCCACAGGGGCCTGATCTGTTTGACATAAAGAACAAAGAAATAGTAATTCCTCAGTAAAGTTTATCACAACAGAATAATGATATGGATCTGGAGATAAAACACATTTGGAAAGAGTTGATACCAGGATGATATATAATAACTCAATTATAAGCACATATGCTCACCTTGTCCTGGCCACCAACATCCCAAACGGTGAAGCTAATGTTCTTGTACTCAACAGTTTCAACATTGAATCCTGCAAAATTCCAAGATAAGCCAATCCTATCAATGAGACTACACTATAGTTGATCCATACCATGCATAAATCTGCAATAAATGTATATTTCGTACTCCCTCCTTTCACAAATCTCCATCATTTTAGCCTTGGGCGCAGTGACCAAGGAGAGACTTGATTTGCATTTAATAGTCGTGTATACAACACGTACTAGGAGTGAGCAGCCAATGAGCAACACATGCAGGCAAGGAGCAATAAATGCTCAGCAAGTATGAGTGGTTCATGGTGCTTGGGGACTTTCCCAACTCATGGTCCCAAGCCAATACGATGGAGATTCTTGAAAATTATTTTTTTGCTTAGATGATGGAGTATTTACCAAGTTCTGATATACACAGAATGCAGCTAAAAAGATGGCATGTCATTCAGAAGGCCACTTTTGTCAAGTGCACAAGCTACTATCCTAACAACACATTTTTAGACAAAATGATGTAACGCAGAAGAGCAATATTCAGGAATCAGGATATAATTTTGTCAAATTTTATAGCTCAAACCATTATAGCTAGATTAGACTACTGTGAACAAATCATTTTTCACGAATTGAGAGTAAATATACGGCCCAATGCATGGCACTAAATTCGAGGGTGCATTTCAGAAATTGCATGCCCTGTACAAATTACTACCAATTTCCCACGACATAGTTAGCATGCAAAGCAGAACAGTATGGTGGAGAAAGGGCTCACCGATGGTGGGGATGGTGGTGACGATCTCGCCGAGCTTGAGCTTGTAGAGGATGGTGGTCTTACCGGCGGCATCGAGCCCGACCATGAGGATCCTCATCTCCTTTTTGGCGAAGAGGCGGCTAAACAGCTTCCCAAAGGAGAGCCCCATCTCTTCCCGACGGAGATCCTGCGAGATCCAGAGCGAGGCGCGGGATCAGAATCGGATTCGCATGAGAAATTAGAGACACTCGAACAACATACTCGCCAACACTAGCGTCCAATCTAAGCTAATCATCATGCGTCCAATCTAGGCTAATCATCATGCCGTAGCCCGTAGAAGAGAAAAAATCCACTAGATCGGAGGACGATCGAGACGATCAGATCCGCGCGGCGCGGGATCGGGGCGGAATTCTGAGATGCGCTTGACCGGGAACACTCACCGCGACTGTGGCGAACGCCTTCCTCCGCCGCCGCGAGTTCCCTCCCCTTTGGACTCTGCGCCGCCGGGCTTCGTTGATCTGCGCGCGCGGATCGGCGGAGGCGGGAGCGCCTGGTGGGTGGTGGGACGACGACGGGAGGGGTTGTCCCGAGGCGGGGCTTCTTTCTGCGATAAAATAGAGGAGAGGTGCGCTCGCGCGGGGCCCGGCTGAGTCGACTCGCATCGGCATGTACATGTTGGCAGCGTCATCAGCAGCCGTGGATCATGGATCCGTCGCTCCTGATCGCGACGCTTGGATCCAACAACGCGAGACTAGATGAAATGGGCCAGTTTTTATGACGCGGATTCGATCCTATCCGCGCATTATTCCGCGGGCTGGGGAAGTGAGCAAGTTTGGTTCCATTTGGGCTTTGGGCTGGTTGTGTACATATTATACGAATTAATTCAGTGCATCTTGCTCTTTTGATCGGCCGTCAAAATTCAGTTGCCTCCTAGCATCTTGTTTTCTTTTGCCTTTTTTCTTTTGAAAAGTTCGATCTATCATGTGTGTCAGCGTCTTTTTGAACTCTTAGGTGTGTGTCATTCCGTCCCTGGGGTGTTAGATTTTCGCCGTTTGAGGACCTGACGCGTGGGCCCGACACTAGAAAATGACCTACTTGCCCTCCTATTCTTACTGCTCGTTCTTCCGGTGGAAAATGACCGGTTGTGGCAACGGCGCTCGTTCTTACGGTGGCTGGCAAGCGGATGACATGGTGATGGTGCCTTGCCAGTGCCCGGCGGCGCGACAGCGACCCACCGCACAGGACCTCGACGGCCACCGCCCGCGCGTGGAGCGCCTCGGCCACCGTCGGAGCTTCAATGGCCTTTTTATAAAGAAATGTTGGGAAATCATCAAAGTTGATTTCGTAAGATTCTTAAATGATTTTGCCAGCAGCGAAATAGATATTAGCTACTTGAATAATTCTTACATTGCTCTGATTCCTAAGAAGCCCAATCCTACCTCTGTGGATGATTATAGACTCATCTCTGTACTAAACTACTCCCTGAAATGTCTCACCAAAATTCTCTCCACTAGACTACAATCAGTCATTACTCCGGTGATACATATCAATCAATATGGCTTCATCAAAGGGAGAACAATTCAAGACTGTCTTGGATGGGCATTCCAATTCTTACACATATGTCATCAGTCCAAAAGAGATATAGTCATCTTGAAACTTGACTTTAAAAAGGCATTCGACAAAATTGAGCATCAGGCCATCCTGAAAATCCTTCAGTCTAAAGGTTTTCCTCCTAAATGGATTAAGTGGATGCAAATGCTTCTAAGCACTGGCTCTTCAGCAGTTTTGTTAAATGGTGTACCTAGAAAAACTTTCAAATGTAAAAGGGGTGTCAGACAAGGTGACCCACTCTCACCTCTACTCTTTGCTATTGCAGCAGACTTACTTCAATCCATCATTAATGAAGCCTGGAAGAAAAATGTGATTAAACATCCAATAAGTGATAACTTTGGTGGTGATTACCCCATCATATAATATGCATATGATACCCTCTTGGTTGCTCCAGCTGATGCTTTTACACTGTTCAGTCTTAAAGAACTCTTGAGATCTTTCTCTCGATTCTACAGCCTCAATGTTAATTTTGACAAATCCTTCATGGTACCAATCAACATTGATTACGTGAGATTATGTCATCTAGCAAATACATTTGGTTGCTCCACTTTGCATCAATATCCTTCACTTATTTATGTTTGCCTTTGAGTTTAACGAGACCCTCTCCTCAAGACTTTGCACCTCTTTTACAGAAAATTGAAGCAAGATTAATTGGAGTAAGCATGATGCTCTCTTACCATGGAAGACTACTGCTAGTTAATTCAATTATGTCTTCCATTCCAACTTACTTCATGTGTAGCCTGGTCTTTCCACACCCCCCGTTATTGAACAAATTGATAAATATAGAAAGCATAGCCTTTGGAGTTGGGGTTGGGGCATTAACGTAAAAGGTAAATGCCTTGCTGCTTGGGAGCCATGTTGTAGATCCAAAGAGGAGGGAGGTCTTGGAATTATAAATATCCACAATCAAAACAAGGCTCTTTTAATCAAGCATCCGGACAAGTTTTACAACAAGGCACAGGTCCCCCGGGTTCAAATTTTACATGGGAAAAATTGTACCATAATCACAATACCCCCCCTCTCCCGCAAGAAGCCCGGTTGACTCCTTTTGGTGGAAGAACATCTTAAAATTGCATAAAGAATTCAGTACCATTGCTTCTTGTAATGCCAAGTCCGAAATTCAGCTCTTTTCTGGTATGATAACTGGAATAACTTTGGAAACTTATATCTAAGGTACCCTATACTTTTCTCTTTTTTGCCAAGAAAAAGAAATGCTCCATCGAGATCCTTCATGGAGAAGGAAGATCGGGAAATGTTTTTTCTCCCTCTGTCGGCTCAAGCAACAACATAATTTGATTATTTACAAAACCTCGTTGTTATCTTTTGATTGGGATGTAGAAATTGCATATTGTTGGATCTATAACTGGAATCATACTTCTAAATACTCCTCTAGAAGAGCTTATAAAATTTTTCGGGGGAATCAACAAGCTTCACCACTATTCAAGTGGCCTTGGACAGAGACAATCTTGGTAAGCACAAGTTTTTCTTTTGGCTTTTGTTAAAAGACGTACTAAATACCGAATATACTTGAGAAGGAAAACATGTACCTTCCAAATTATTCTTGTGCAATTTGCTCTCTTAATGTGGAGGAAACTATCATGCACCTTTTCTTTGATTGCCCCTTTAGCCAGAGTTGTTGGAATTTGATTGGTATAAACTGGAACCTCAATGTCCCTCCCTGGACATGATCATTCAAGCTAGAACTAACTTTGGGAGGTAAATCTTCAGAGAAATTATAATTACAGCTTGTTGGGCCTTATGGACTTCGAGGAACAAATTAATTTTCGACAATGTGGACTGCTCCATCCAGGATTGGAAGAGTGTTCTATGTGAAGATCTCGGTTTGATTATCATCAAAGCCAGCCTAGCCGTGCCGGCTTAATCAAATCTTGGTTAGAGAATATAACATAATGCTTTCTTCTTTTTTTTTCATTAAGTTCTAGGAGCTCTTCTTTGCACATCTCGTGCCCTGTAATTTTTGTTTTACCCATATATCTAGGATTTACCGGCGTTATGCATTAAGTGATAAGCGACGTTCCCGTCGATGACGAGGCGCCAATGGTGACTTAGGGAATCTCCAGATCTGTCAGGTCCTCAGTTCTTCGACGGTGCACATAGGAGTAGGGTTTGCGTCCGTGTGTTCATGGGAGTAAGTGTGCGTGCGTTTGTGAGTGTCTGCATTGTACTGTGTCATTCTATAAAAAAAAAAAAAAAGAAGAGGTGGAGGACCCCACCGAGCCCTAAAAAAAAGGTCTGGACGTATCTAGCGCACACGTATACGGAGTACACTCCGGATTTCCATTTTATTTTATATATTTTTATTGTCAAAACAACGACTGGGCGCGGTCACTTTCTAACATTAAAACACACATGCAGAAGGACACGACATGGAGCATCAGAAAGCTGTCATTTCAGTTGAGATTATCAGTATCTTAAGCTACTCCTAGGCTAGGCCCTAGCTACGGAGAACACAGCATCGTGCGCACACTTGTCACGGCCTCCAACCTGGACAGCCGCATGGCAGCATCGTTTGCTGACAAGTTGCAAGTTACGACGACTTCCACAGTAGTGGATCGTCCCAAAAGTTGAGCCCCCTCTCCACCACTTTCACGTACCCCAACAGCAAAAGGATCCAGAGCGAGAGCGGCCACATCACCCACATTTACACGCCAAAAGCACGCTCAATCGCTGCTGCCACTACTAGTAAACCCAGCAAGCCCCAGCAAGCCGACACGTCGTCACGTAGCTACGCTGCCGGTGCAGTGCACGCCCCGGACGACGCCGCGTGGGCGTGGCAACGCAAGCTCATCATGGCCACCAGCGCGCGGACGCCAGCGAGCTGATAGTGGCGGCCGCGTCGGCGTCGGCTCCGGAAACGTCAGGCAGGACGGCGCCCGCGGCGTCGGGGAGCTGCACGTGGACCTCGCCTGGGCCGCCGGGCGCGGGCGCGTCGAACAGCGTCTCGATGTCGTCCTCGAAGCGCACGCTGTCCGGCAGCGCCAAGCCACGGAGCTGGTCGTCGGGCGGGCAGCCGAGCGCGCGGGCATGGCGGGCGGGGTACCGGGCCTCGAAGTCAGCGGGGTCCATGCAGAGTGCCGGCAGGATCTCGGCGGCGATGGCGTGGTCCACGTCGTCCGCGTCGAGGAGCACGGGGCCGGGCGGAAGCGCCAGGGGCTCGCCCAGCTCGTATTCCGGCTCGGGCTTCGGCGTCAGGAGCAGCGGCGTCGGAACCGGACGACGAGCCTTGGGCAGCGGCGGTGCCTCGTCGTCCACCGGCTCCTCCTTGGGCTTCAGAGCCGCCGGCTTCGGCTGGGCCTTGCGGACAGGCCGCCGCTGGTAGTCCTTGTCCGTGTAGCTGCCGATGTCGAAGTTGGTGACCGCGGCGTGCCCCGCAATTTCAGAGCTGCATGGTCGTAGGCCCGGGCTGCCTCCTCTTCCGTCCCTGCAGCACAAGAGAGATCCAGGAGGACCAGCCAACAATTCAGACTAGTACTACATTCCGTGGGCCTTCACAAATCACAGCAGCAGTGTCATGCACAGACAACACACAAGGGAAAACTATTGCAAGCATAATGATCTCAGAACAAAAGGCAAAACAAATCATCCAAAGAATACCATACATTAATTGACACAAGAAATGCAGATACAGAATGCCAAACTGCAAGTGAATCAAATCAATCCAGACGGATAAGTTTGCTGAATGCACGATCCTGTAACAGTGATCCTGTATAGTGTATGCAGTGATCTTGTAACAAAAAAGTGGGTTCTTGCGATTATCAGTACTAGCAAAATGCAGTGGAAGACCAAGAAAGAGACACATACCGAACGTCCCCAGGTAGAGGTATTTCTTGCCGTGAGCGTAGCCGATCCTGGCCTCCCACCTGCCGTTGTGGTGGTGCCTGCGAATCCAAAAACTCTCATCAGAACTTCCCTGATCACCAAGCAAAACCATTCAGATTTTCTGCATGCCTTCACTGGAAGGAGTGGGGACTGCAGAAAACTGAAGATAAGAAGACAAAAAAAAAAAAAAAAAAAAAAAAAAACTCTAGCTAGTGGCTTTGCTCAGTAGAGTCACTGAACCGGTGCTGGGTTGGATACACTGATACTATGCTGGCGGCCTAAGCACCGTGTGTGTTCGTGCTTACTTGGCCACTCCCCTGTACCCGGAGGCGCCTCTGGAGAAACAACTGCTCTTGCGCCGCAGAGTGGCCAGATACGCCTCCCTTGTCATGCTCTGCATCTTGCCTTGCTCATGTCTGTACGATTCCAGCTGCATTAATTTGTCACAGAGAGTTTAGATTCACACACAGCACAGTACCGATTAGAATTAATCTTACTAGCAGCAAATACTACTACTATATGACACATGCAGACTGAAGTATCTCAACTTACTGGGAAGTTGAGTGTGCCGTTTGAGCCCCAGTACTTGAGTGCTGCGAGATCATAAGTACGGGCCGCTGCCTCTTCATTGTCAAATGCTCCTACGAAGAAACAAGAACAAGAACTTTAATCGATGTATTCATGCGATACCTAATGGTTTTGTGCTAGGGCACGTTTCTTAGGGACCTCTTGGAGTGTTGGATTGAAATTTTAAGAATACATAGAAAAAACACGTGGATGGGATAAATGTATATACAAATCAGAGAAAAGACACAAATATTTTTTGTTGCCTTAGGTGTAGTACGGAATGAAACAATCCATAAGAATCAGAGAAATTCTAAACTTTAGAGCATGGAACAAGACCTAGCCATAAGAATGATAATCTTACATTTTTTAACAACATTCCAAAGACCTTCATTGTGCAGCATGGAGGAGAGAGACAAAATGTTGGAATAATAGCAGGAATGTGATTCTAAAGTCCCCCACTATACCATACATGTGTGAGTGGGTAGATTTCTATTTGAAAATATCTGGGCCAAAGCCCAAAACTTCCAACACAACACACACACACACACAAAAAGTCGAGGTCCTTTTAACTTTATCCAAAAAGTAATTTTTTTCACCGCACTCGATCTCTCTTTTTTTGTCGGAAAAAAGAAGAGATAAAGTAGTTTCCTTTTTGCGGATTCGAAAGCCGAAATCAATCAGAAGGCAATGCAGTTCATTCGCAAATCGCAACCCAAATCAAATAATTGTTGAATCATAGCATGGGAAAGTTCGTGAGCTTTTTTGCGGATATGAGAGGAATCTTGACTCACCCAGATAAACTGTTGGAAGCGAGGCGACCATCAGACATGCAACATCCACATATCACACGAATGTCGAGGTAGCCAAGCACATACGAAAAAGAAGAAGAAACAGAGGACAATATCAGCACATGTTGCTACAGCGTGAGAAATCAAACAAAATGGAGACCAGAGAAGAAATAAATCTCATTTCTTTGATAAAAAAAGGAATCATTTGTTCATCACAGGGACAAGTAAACAAAGATTCCACCTTGCCTGCCCTTCTTGGTCTTGGTCCCGCTCCAAGCATTCTTGTCCCACAGGTGCGCCTCGTACTTGCCCGTGCCCCTGTGCCTGCGGCACCAACGAACGCAACGACGCGCGCGACGCTCAGAAATCACAAGCGCAGAACTCAACCACGTCGCCGACCAAGAGAAAGATTGAACCTTGGCCGATCACGCACCTGGTCACGCCCTTGTAGATGGAGCTGGTCCTCCTCGGGGCGACCGAGGCGCCATTCTTGGCCCTCCTACCGCCGCTCCTCTTCTTCTTGCTGTCGTGCTTCGGTGACCACGACGGCGGCACGTAGCAGGAGCCCGAGGAAGACGAGGAGGAGACACACGAGAGCGAGGAGGCGGCCCAAGAGGACGGGGAATGCGGCTTCGTCATTGCGACTGTGGCCCAGGGCGAGGTTAGCCTGGAGCATGGACGGCGGCGGCTTCGCTTTGCATGGATCGCTCTCTTTTCCTTAGTTTTGACGGCTTGGTGATGGTGGTACAGCAGGCGTACTGGTAGTTGAGTGCTTGCTATTAATGGGGAGGAGGGAGGCACCAACCTATATATGGGGAGAGCACAGAGCCGGGGTGGTACCTTTCTTTCGGCTTATTTTGGCTTATCTCGATTTATTTTTCTCTCACACAATACTATTAAAATCAGCTGGAATCAACCGAACAGATTCAAAAAATGGCTAAGTGTACTGGTAAGAGCATGGTTAATAAGGTCACCAACGGCCGACGAAATAGAACTACCAAGTCACTCTCAGCCATTAGAAATAGTTTACTCGCATAATGGTTTAGACAAGAGATATTATTAGAATAATTTAAGTATTTAATGGTTGCATGTAAGTGCCCTCTGCTAACATGTATTACCTCCATTCCAAATTATAAGACGTTTTGGCTTTTCTAGATACATTTATTTTACTATGTATCTAGATTCTAGACATATTGTATATCTAGTGCATAATAAAAGAAATGTATCTAGAAAAGTCAACACGTCTTATAATTTGGAACAGAGGGAGTATTTTTCTTCTTGATTTGCGCATGCAGCCGACGTTTCACCAACCGCCGCCCATTCTCTCTCTTCTATTTTCACTCCTCCACCTTAGATTTTGTTGACGTGGAACCTCATTTAGCCTGCTGACTGTACCTTATTATACTTGCTCTAACACTCGTCACAGCGTGGTGTTTTTGCAGTGCTGGGAGAGGAGAGAGAACGTTCAAGCACCGGTGCCCACCGCTGATGCCGAGTTCTAAAAATTTTCGGGAGTAAAATACAAATCCGGTCCTTAAACTTTTCATGGTGTGTCACCCCGGTCCATAAACTTTTAAAGTATGTCATCATGGTGCCTAAACTTGATTTGGGTCTCTAATCAGCCCGTTAAGGACCCATGACACACGCTGGTGACGTCATTAGCAGCCAATTAATACGCCCTTCTCACGCGGGCGATTAATTTTCCTCGCGGGTGTCGATTCAGTTTCCCCGCGACACTTCTCGCGGCACTTGGTTAATACGACATTCATTTCTATAAAATATTGCTTGTGATATGCACTTGGTTAAGGTTGTTCGGCTGTTGGTTTGCTGTTCATCTTTTCCATATTGTTGTGATACTGCTGTTCGGATTTTTTTTAGCATGCATCGGTTTGGCGGTTGGTCTGTTTAGCATGCATCAGTTGGGCCTTTTTAGCATGCATTAGTTCGGCTTTTTTTAGGTGATGAATCCTCTAACGAGTGATCGAGGAGCTCGGTTTATTAGCATGCATCGGTTCGGCTGAGGAGCTTGGTTTTTTTAATGCAAAACTCTATTTTTTAATGCAACAGTCCGTTGTTGGTCTGTTTATTTTTAATCGGACCCGTTATGCGGTGATTAGAGACCCAAATCAAGTTTAGGCACCATGATGACAAACTTTAAAAGTTTATGGACCGGGGTGATACACCATAAAAAGTTTAAGGACCGGATTTGTATTTTACTCAATTTTTCGGCACATATAATGTAGAAGCGCTGATGCTTCAATCTTCTCTCTCCTTCAAACCTCTCTCTCTCATAGGTAGCCGATGGAAGTTGCATACGCAGCTGGCTGGCCCGTCGGGAGCGGCGGCGTCGAGCATCCACCTTGACGATGGTCTAACCACGTTCTCCTCCTCCTCCTCCTCCTCCTCCTCCTGCCTACTCCGTGCAGTATCGGCTACGCAACATCGCCACATGGGGCCGCCTAGACTCGGACGACACCGCCCACACCCTCACGCTCTGCCTCCCGGGCTCCGACCACGACTACAAGCGCGCAACGCCGACCTCCACCTCCCCTCCCCCCCCCCACCCCCCCCCGCCGTCGTCGGCCGCGATGGTAGCTGCGGCAACCCACCGGCCTCTGCCTCCCGAGGCTCCACCCGCCCCCCTGTGCGTGCGCTCACGGCTCGTCGTGGGGGATTTGTTAATATCGAGTGGGGGTCGATGTAATATGATTCGTTCCTTCATTTTGGGTGGTCACTAGTGAGCCGGAAACGATGGAACGCGCTCCCCTGCAGCAGGGGCAAGATCTGATGAGGAAAAGGGAGGATGCGAGCCAGGGTGAGAGAGATGGAGGCGAGAGATAAATGGGGCTCGGTGGGGTCCTCATGCACAATAAATGAGGGTGCCCACGTTGTGGGTTTACAAGGAGGTGTGGCATCAATGCTTGTGTCGAGTTGAAATTTTGGGCATACATTGTGGCCGATCTAATGGGAGGGAGATGGGAGATAGGAGCTTGCCTATATGGGAGAGAAGAGTCTGAGAAAAATGTCTGACCTCACTAGTCTGCGGCGAAGCTAGAGGAAATTAAAAAAAAACGTTGTTTTATAGATACATAGACTTGAGCTATAACCATGGTAAAAATTTAACCTTGTTCACTAATATTCAAATTTTGCTTGGGTGCAACTCTTTGTGTGATAACGAGGCGTGACATGACATGTCATGATCGAGTTGACCTGAGCCTACGGGCACGTGGTGAAATGCATGAATTGCTTTTGCCACTCAAGTTAGGGCTCGTTTGGTTTCCATAAGTCAGGTGACTTATAAGTCAAAAATTCAAAATAAGTGACTTATTTTGCCAAACGATGAGGGACTTATAAGTCACTTGTAACCATTTTCTCTTCTTTTTCACCTTGACTTATAAGTCACCCATTTTCTCTTCTTTTTTTTTTTTCTTGACTTGACTTATAAGTCAGGTTGCAACCAAACAGGCATGACTTATAAGTCACGCGTATTTTTAGTCATCGACTTATGGAAACCACACAGGGTATTCATTAAGTGGAGAAGTCTCTAAGTTATGGTCCCGTTATCATGATAGAAAATTATGTCCCCTAATTGAGGAAGTTAATGAGATGGTGGGAGTTTTTGCATCCAATGTGGAAATTTATGAGAAAAGTTCCCGGTCCTCTAGTCTCTCACGCACACAAAACACACCATATATTTGGTTGCTCTCGAGTTCCCGTCCAGTTCGCTGCGCGCACATAAGCTCTGACGTTAGGCCACCAGAACACATGTTGTCTTTGAGTTCACTTACCTCTTCAAGTTAACCTTGCTTTCAGTGAAGGGCGGTAATCATGTTTTTGAGTCTTGTCACTCGTGACACGATTACTATTCGCATCAACATTCTCTTCTTCCCGGTAATGATGGTGATCGACACTTGCTTCTCTTCTTGAAGATCAAGTAGCATGCGGGACCGCTACACCAACATGCACTATGTCAACTAGTGCAACCGACTCTATCATTGGGTATGTCTTTGTTCTTCACTATCCCATGAGATCGCGGGTCAAAAACTTGGTTAGTATCATCTACATGATATTCATGTTTAGTTCACACAAGCACATATATGATTTCACCAACTTTTTCATCATCGTTATTTTCTATATTAAATTGCTATTGAAAATGCCTAAATTTGTAACAAGAGGTCTAAAAGTCCAGAGGCTAAAAGTATGTTGTATCTAAATTGGATGAATCCCAAGGCTAAAAGTCCACGAAACCTAAATACCAAAAAAGAAATAAAGCTTGCTATTATTAAAAGCTAAAAAAATAGCATACTCGTGATGTAGAAACATAAATGCGGTCATATTAGGGCACTTTCGCAATGCTAGAAACTATCATGGTTTCTATAGTCTTGGACATTGTGTCGAAAACTATCTTTCACAATGTAATTTTCTATAATGATGTCATATGGCTCACTTGTCACTCTCACAGATTGTCTTAGTTTGCGTGAAGACTTGGTTTCTTAGTTAGATTTGGTTTCTTATGTTTTTCCGCTCTCTTCAATAAATACAATGTCACATCGAGCAAAAAGCAATAAATAGAGGGGTAATAAATGAGGATAGAAAGTATGATAGAGTCTGCATTATGAGTGCTCTTAACGTGGAATAGGCTGAGTTAGTCACTCCAACCGACATTGTCGGTATATCTAGAACTTCTATATTTTTGTCGGTGAAACAAGAATGCTTTTTTGCTAAAACCAAAAGGTGAACGAGTGGGTACTTTCGGCACGTCGCGTGCATGGTTACGTTCATGTCGGTGGTGCGAAGGCACAAGTATACATTGTCCATTTTAAATGTACGTCACATCACGTATACTCCCTCCGTCCCAAAATAAACGACGTTTTTAGGTTTTCGTGCCACAAGTTTGACTCGATTTATAGAAAATACGTAGAAGATTTAAATCTCCAAATAAATTTGTTAAAAAACTAGATCAAAAGATCTTTCCAATGATACTAATTATGTAATATAAATATTAATCCTATTTTAATATATAATTGCCGGTAGATGTTTCTCGGGAAAAAACGTCATTTATTTTGGGACGGAGGGAGTATTCATTAGTTCTTGTATTACCAACCTTCTTGTAGGCTTTTTTAGTTACGCTAAGTTTCAAGTTTTTTACTCTCTCCATCACATCAATCTAGGGACAACACAACCCGTTTTCGATCAACGAGAGGAAGAACGAGAGAGGTGGCGTGGCTGAAATCGGCGATGAACAAGGCGTGGGCGGCGGCGAGCGGCGGCGCGGGCGGCGGCGTCGGCGGCGCCGGGCGTGGCGTGGCGGGCGGCGGCCGGGCCCGGCCGCGGGGGCGGCGAGGGGCGAGCGAGGCGGGGCGGCGGCGGCGAGCTTGAGAGCAAGGTAAAAACCTAATTATTTTCTTCTTGATTGTCTCCGCGATAGTTGCCCCCATATTTATATGAGGGTTTTATAATTGCTAACGGGCGGGCCCATTAGTCTTTTCTAACTCTCTTTAATTTAATCTAATAATTATAATAATAAAGCTAAATAATAATTAAATATTAAGCCACTCCGCTTATCTCGGGCGACTCGGCCGACCGAGTCGACATCTTTCCCCGCTGGAGATTCGGCTCGTCCTCGGTGGAAGTCCGGATAGATTTTGTTGAATAATTCCGCATCTTCCCATGAAGCATCTGCGGCGGGTTTGTTCTTCCATTTGATGAGCACTTGAAGCTGACCACACGCGGACTCTTATTTTTTGAGCATTAATTCGGGTTCGAGAGACCGGTGTGCCATCATGAATCCGAGGTAATTCGGAATATCCGTAGGTATCTCCCCACGGTGTGGTTTGAGCATCTTGACATGAAAGACATTGTGTATACGGGTTCCAGTGGCGATTCAATGCATATGTTACTGGTGTAATAATCTTGCTGATCTTTGAAGGGTCCAAAATATTTAGGAGAGAGCTTGCCTTTGTGTAAATCGGATATGGTTGCCACGAGCGGGATAAAAGTTTGAGCCAAACATAATCACCCACCTTAAATTCTCCTCGTCAGTATGTTTAGCGTCAAAATATTTGCAATAATAATCCTGAGACAACGCAAAACGAACATTTGTCCGAGTGAGAAAAATATCCCTCTGGGTTAGTAAGTCATCCACAGCTGATAATGTTGTCTCACCCGAATAATAACCACGGATTGTAGGGGGGTCACGCCCGTACACAAGTTTAAACGGTGTTGTTTTGATCGAAGCATGATATGAAGTATTATAGCAATATTTCAGCCCAAGGTAACCATCTTACCCAATCCTTTGGTTTGTCACCCGATCAAAGCGGCGGATACATCGTAATAATTTTATTGACGACCTCGGCTGGCCATGCAGCGAGGATGATAAGGCGATGTTGGTGACAAAATAATGTTAGATAGATCGAAAATTTCTTACCGAGAATTGACTCATGAAGATGACATCTCGATCACTAACCACGATCTTGGCAAGCCATGTAGTCTAACAATCTCTGAGAAAAATTTACGAGCTCTTGAAGTTCTTTGTATATCACGGATGAGAAAGGGGTATAAAGTGAGCATACTTGGAGAGACGATCAACCACCGTTAAGATTACGATTTAGATCCAACTTTTGGAAGAGCTTCAATGAAATCCATTGAGATATCCTCCCGGATCTGCTGCGGAATTGGTAAAGGTTGAAGAAGCCCGGTGGATGAAGGTGTTCGGTTTTGTTGCGTTGGCAAACCAAACAATCATTCACAAAATCTGTGACAATGCGTTTATCATGTTTGACAAAAGAAAGTCGACGGAATCTATGCAATGTTTTTGTATACCCTCATGTCTTGAATCATGGATTGCATGGAGAATGGTGCGAAGATGTTTGGGCGATTTGGAAAGCCATACCTTTTTGTTGAACAAGATCAATCCATTGCGAACTTCCCATGCGGCGTCCTTACCGGGTGTTGATTATAGAATCAATAAGGGCTATAGCTTCATCACTTGAATGCAATTTCCTCCCGTAGGCGGTCAAATAACCCCAATTGAATTTCTAAAATAGCCATGAGTGAAGATTCATCTGTGTTCTGACGAGATAATGCGTCAGCCACCACATTTGATTTACCCGGTTTGTGCTCCACAGTAAAATCATAGCCAAGTAATTTGCTAACCCATTGAGGCTGCGGAACTGTGGACAAGCGTTGATCTAAAATGTACTTAAGACTGTAATGATCGACCTTATAATAAATGGGCGGCCCCAAAGATATGGTCGCCAATGCTTGACTTCTTGTTACCAGTCCTATGAGTTCTCTTTCATAAGCGACTAACTTTTTGTACTTATCGGGCATACGTTTGCTAAAGTAAGCAATTGGACCATTACCCTGATGTAAAACAGCACTCATACCTGTACCAGACGCATCACATTCCACCACAAATGATTTATTAAAGTCTGGAAGTTGGAGAACCGGTGTTGATGATAAAGTCCTCTTAAGGTGCTCAAAAGCTGTTGTTGCCAAAGGGTGTCCAAATGAATGAGTCCTTCTTAAGAAGATCGGTCAAGGGGCGTGCAATTGTACCATAATCCATTATAAACTTTTGTTGTAACCCGGCGAGTCCCGAAAAACCTCGCAATTCACGGAGAGTTGTGGAGAGCGAGCAAGTGGTGACGGCCTCAATTTTCTCCTGGATCAACGACCACTCCGAAGATCCGATATAATATGTTCCAAATAACCCAATTGTGATTGACCAAAGAGGCATTTAGATTTTTTAAGAAGATATTATGAGATGCTAGTACCTTAAAAACCTCTTCCACATGGTGGAGATGCTCGAACCGAGATTTGCTAAATATCGGGATATCATCAAAGAAAACCGGCACAAACTTGCGCGAAAACGGTCCCAATATATCATTCATCAAAGCTTGAAAAGTTGAAGGTGCATTGCATAATCCAAATGGCATGACCAAAAACTCAAAGTGCCCATGATGTGTCCTGAAAGGCTGTCTTTTCAATGTCCGGAGGATGCATGCGTGCACGGTGATAGCCCGGCGAAGATCTAATTTGGTGAAGAATTTAGCACCTTCTAGTTCATCCGATGAATTCAAGAATAACCGGTATTGGAAATTTATCTTTCAAAGTATTACTATTGAGCTCCCGATAATCAACACAAAAACGCCAAGTCGATCATGTTTTTTGACAAGAAGGGCGGTGATGAGAATGGCGAAGTGCTATCTGGGATGATACCTTGATGAAGCATGTCGCACATTGGCGTTCCAGTTCATTTTTCTCGTATCGAGGGTAACGATAAGGGCGAACGACGATCGGCCGAGTGGGATCCTTAAGATGAATTCTATGATCATAACGCCGTTGAGGTGGGAGCCCCGAAGGCTCTCTCGAAAAGCTGTTGGAATTTGCATAACAGAGAGGATCAATTGGCACGTCGGGAGAAAGTGTATGAATACCTAGTTGAGAATCTCTCTTTAGAGAGGTCATGCCATGTGATCGGTGTCATTTCCGCGAACTTTATAATAAGTTTATTAAAATTCCGGACAATATTTTTCAAAGAACTCGGCCAGTCCACACCCAAAACAACATCATAGCCTCCTAATTTGATCTTTGAAGAAATCCGCTTTGAAGCTTTTCAAGAGCAATAGAAAATTCAATATTATCATACCTTCCCACATTTGTTATGTGTTGTCCATTGGCGGCGGCAACTTTGAGCGGGGGCGGGTGTAAAGAAGAACTTTGGAGGCCCGTTTTATAGCCAAATCGGAATCCGAAAAATTGTGTGTTGAACCGTAATCCAAAAGAGCCAATAATTTGGTGCCATTTATATTGATAATTAATTGCATGGTAGGACAAGTGGAGATGCCGGTTAACCCGTGAACTGATATTTGAATATCTGAATATCCTCTTGTGCGTACCTTTGAGTTCTGTCGACGTGAAGCAGTATAGAGACGTCTAGCAAGTGCTATGGCTGTCTCAATATCAGTGGTTGATGTAGTTGGACGTCGATCCGAATCGAGGTGCTAACCCAAAGAATAATATAAAAAGCATAGCCTTCTTGTTTGGGGAGAGTGTTGTACCTTGTTCGGCGTTCTTTGTGAGCGTATTAGTGTACTGTCCAAATCTCACATGCGGCGTGATCTTTGTCGGATCACCAAGATGATTATGAAGTGGGGTTCCAAAGCGTGCGGTAATAGCTACGAAAAATTACGGCCAAGTTGGTTGACCCACTTCATTTTCCCAACGAATAAACCAAGATAATCGTTCCCTTGGAGATGGAACGAAGCGAGCTGCATCTGATCTGTACTAATAATTCCTTGAGCGAGAAAAAAATTTATCGCACTTGTACAACCAATGAGAAGGGTCACCCTTGCCATCATACTCGGAAAAAAAATAATTTAATATTATTGCTGGATGCGTTTTTTTCGGCAAGAATTTAGGTGGAATTGCGGAGTAATTTCTTGGGGAATTTACGTATCGAATTCGAGATGAAAATTCGATTTGTCCGGGTCGTAGGATTGAGGAATCGGAGGTCTGCGGCGGATGGAGGGCTCATCTGTGTCTACAAACTGAATAGAGCGCTTGGAGGGCGGGATGTACTTAGGCGATGATGGGGCTGAATTAGCCTCCATGGTTTTGGCCTCTATGGCTGCGATGTACTCGTCGATGATCCCGTTGACGTTTGTCGTGATTTGTTGTCCCACGGTCAAGGCCATTGGATCGTAGTGGTCTCCGGATACCAATCTGTCACAACCCGTTTTCCAGTCAACGCGAGAGGAAGAACGAGAGAGGTGACGTGGCTGAAATCAGCGATGAACAAGGCGTGGGCGGCAGCGCGAGGGCGGCGCGGGATGCGGCGCGCTTGCGGCGTGGCGTCGGCGGCGCCGCCATGTGGCGCGGCTGGGCGGCGGCGCCCACGGCGGCGACGGCCTGGCGGCGGCGGGCGCGGGGCGGGAGGCGACGGCGGCTTGAGCTTGAGAGCAAGGTAAAAACCTAATTATTTTCTTCTTGATTGTCTCACGATAGTTGCCCCATATTTATATGAGGGGTTTACAATTGCTAACGGGCCGGGCCCATTAGTCTTTTTCTAACTCTCTTTAATTTAATCTAATAATTATAATAATAAAGTTAAATAATAATTAAATATTCAGCCACTCCGCTTATCTCGGGCGACTCATTGACCGAGTCCGACGGACACATACATAGAGCGAGAAATGTAGATAAAACAATAACTAATTACATAGTTTGATTGTAAATCACGAGACAGATTTTTTGAGTCTAATTAGTTTATGATTTGGACAATATTTACCAAATACAAACAAAAGTGTTACATGAGTTAGAATTATAACATTCTGAATTTGGGGTGCATCTAAACAAGGCTCTGCACATGGGAATTGCCTTCTAGTCCAATGGTAGGGCGGTCCAGGTGGGACGCTACCCACCGAGTTTAAATCACGGTGCTTTCGCACCTTTTCTTGGGATTTTTCGGGATTTCTTGGCGTTATGTATTCGAGTGGTAGCGGCGTTCCGTCGACGGCGAGGCGTCAATGGTGACTTCGGGGAATCTCGGACTAACGGGTGTTCAATCTTTCGGAGGTGCTCATAGGGATAGGGTCTGCGTACGTGTATTTATAGGAATGAGTGTGCGTGCGTGTTGTGAGTGTCGACGTTGTACCGTGTAATTTTTTTAAAAAACAAGGCTATGCATTCAACAGGCGACGATGCTAAGGATAAGGATAAACTGTACCGTGTCAGAATAAGATAAGTATAAATCTCTCCTTTTTTTTCCTTCCTGATTTATTTCTAAGGATTTGACTGAACACAGAATGCCAGTGAACTCCTACAGGGGAAAATAGACCTTGGTTAGAGACTTTTTTACGACCTCTGGCTGGAATTATTGGATGCATCTAGAGCATCTTCAACAGTTTGCTAAAATTTACTTGATAAATCTAACAATTTAGCAATTTGCAAAAAGTATATACCAAGTTGAAAAACTACTCATCTCCAACAGTTTGATATATTTCACTCCCCAAAACTAACTTTTTTAGCTATTTAATTAAATACTATAAAGGAAAAGATAAAGAAAAATACTTTTGCAAAGTAAACACAAAACTTTTCGCAAATTAACTAAGCCTATATTCGGAAACTATTGTGTCTTGCACTTTTGCATCCGGACCTATCGAAGAGTTTTTATTTGTTTTTTTTTTCTTTTCCTCTTGTTCACGAGAGGAGAGCACGAACGGCTGGGGAATTGATGACCGGGAATTGACGCCGCAATAGGCCACCGATGGCAATTCGACGCTGCAAGTGTTGCCTCATCCCAAGCACGACGGGACGCCCCGCCGCCCGTTGGCCCGGCGGCGGATGGACCTGTTAAGCAACAAGGGACCGTGCTGCGGGGTTGAATCATCGTCGGCGACAAGCGGAGACAAACCCGATGAGCCCCGAGGAGCGCCGTGGACCTCGATTCCAAGCCCATGGCGTCGATCGGGTTTGCGAGGAACGGCAAACGAGAGGAGTCGCGAGTCCCACGGCGCTTGAGAAACACCGATGTCAACCCGGATACGCCGCGCGGATATTTACGTCGAGGGACTGTTTTTCCCAAGTTGTTAAAATTTGGCAAGTGATATACCAAACTGTTGGAGACGTTTTTTTGTTGTTTTGTAAAAATTAAAGGATGACAACCTAATATACCAAACTGTTGGAGATACTCTAGATATGAATTTCAGCCTTTCAGGTGTCTAGTACGGCACGCTCAGAAAGGAAAAAAAAAACTGGTTGTTACTAAATCTCTGTCAAGCTGTTTCAAAAAAAAAAAAAAATCTTTTCGATCGTTGGCTGTTGAAGGATGATGCTGCAACGAGGAGGAGATACCCTCTCGAGCCTGGAAGAAATGGCCTCTCCCAATTTTGTGGATGCTTTGAACACGACACTGATCTCTCGCATTCCTGATCACTGCTCCTCGGAAAAGGAAAAAGTCTGGATTCACTCTCCCAACTATCACAAAAGTTTACTTTTCCTCCCTCAACTCGAAAACCCGGACATATCACCTCCCTCAACTTTTCAAACCATGCAAATTACCTCCCTCGGCGGTTTTGAGGGTGGATTTGCTACAGTAGCCGTGGATTTGCTACAGTGCCGGTGGATTTGCTACGGTCACAGTGCCTTTGCCTTTTCTTTTTTAAAAAATTCCGATTGAATCTTCAAAAAATCATAGTAAATTATAGAAAAATCATAAAATAAAAAATCCAATTTTATTGGAGTCCACATGATTAGATCTACACAGTGAATATATAATATGATATGCTTCAGTACAAAGTTTTTGCTACGAAGGTTTTGTCTTTTTCTTTTATATTTATAATTCGTAGTTTGCAACTTCTATAATTATTTTGTTAGACAAAAGCACACCATATTATATATTCACCGTGTAGATCTACTCATGTGGAGTCTAACAAAATTAGATTTTTATTTTATGATTTTTCTGTGATTTACTATGATTTTTTAAAGATTCAACTAAATAAATAAAAAAGAAAAAGACAAAATCTTTTTAGCAAAAACTTTTATACTAAAGCATATCAAATTATATATTCACTGTGTAGATCTAATCATATGGAGTCCAACAAAATTGGATTTTTATTTTATGATTTTTCTATGATTTATTATAATTTTTCAAAAGATTCAACTGGATTTTTTAAAAAAAAAAGGTACTGGTACTGTAGCAAATCTACTGATACTGTAGCAAACCACGGTTACTGTAGTAAATCCACCTTCAAAACCGCTCGAGGGAGGTAATTTGTATGGTTTGAAAAGTTGAGGGAGGTGATATGTCTGGGTTTTTCGAGTTGAGGGAGGAAGAGTGAATCTTTCGTGATAGTTGGGGAGGGAATCCGACTTTTCCTCTGGAAAACGCAAGAATGCGTGGGCCGTGCGGACTGCGGAAGCCCAAAACTGTGCATATCATCACTTTCCTGGACGGAGCCAGCACAAAGCTGGGCCGGCACCTGCAGGCCGACAGCCCACGTCTCGTCGGCACCTCTCCCAGCACCAGCAGCCCCGTCGGCCGCCGCGTCGTTACGCCCTCACTCCACTTGGACTGATTTCTCTGCACCCGGCCGGTCGATCGGTCCAGGGCCGACACTTGGCAAGAACCGAGTGCGGCAGGCACGAGCCTGTGTGCGCGCCGCGCATCCACGCATCCATCCGCGGCTCCGCCCCGCCGGGCCG
Organism: Hyparrhenia diplandra; assembly: GCA_015847255.1. Classification (NCBI taxonomy): domain Eukaryota; kingdom Viridiplantae; phylum Streptophyta; class Magnoliopsida; order Poales; family Poaceae; genus Hyparrhenia; species Hyparrhenia diplandra. The sequence continues at coordinate 67,956 of JADLZK010008123.1, read as the reverse complement.
CCCCTGGTATCGGCAAGTGGCAATTGCACGGTCGCTATGGGGTTGTCAGCTCGGCGGATCACGTCAAGTCGGCAAGTCTTTCCACGCTACTGGCCGGCCACCACCTCAAGTGAAGCAGGAGCACGGAGCGCCAGCGGTGCGGTGGAATGAGGTGCACCAGCGTGAGTGACACCGGAGCACTCATTCTGCCGCCTGTGCAGCGTGCAGCAGTGCTCGAATGCATGGCCGAGGAAACTTTTTGGTTCTAGACGAGATGTCGATGATACATGGAGCCAGAGGTGCGCGCCGCTGCCAATAGCTTCCATATATATATCATCGAAGCATCCATTGGCCGAGTGCTGGCCCACCGGTCACGGCCACAAGCGACAGGAGGCACTAATTTTTATGGAACAGGCCGGACTCAGGAATCAGGATGAGCTACGTAGTACATAATCAGTGTGCTACAACAATAAGTTAACCTCAGATCCTCGATTTCCTTAAACTTGACGATCGTCCAATCTTAGCCAGGAGGCATGGGACGCGATGATGATGATGCATCAAAGCCTCACGTGACGCAACTTCTACTTCCCTTTCTCTAATCCAAATGGTTGTAATTTAATCACCACCTTGCTTGGTGTTGTAGCTAGCCATTCCTATTGGGCTGGTTTTGTATTAAACAAATAAAGCAGTACGTGCCGGCCGAATTATTAAGCGCGATCGCTTAACATTATTTATATTTTGATTGATCGGTCATAAGGAACAGGCCGGCCTTTAGCCCTTAAGTACTTTTGTTAACCTTCTCCTGTACTACCACAGTACTGTAGCTAGTAAGCATATTCTGCTTAAAAAAAAGGGTAAACATATGCATGCCCTACGACTAAAAGGCCACGGGAAGTGAACCAGGCAGGACTAGGCAGCAGCAGTAAGCACTTGGCGCCTTGGGGATTAAAGGTTTTTGTTTAGATGGTCACCGTCATTCTGCCACTCAAGGCACACTACACGCTTTATTGTATTGCGCGTTTGCGCTTGCTTTTCTTTCGTGATGAATATTGTATTGTATTGTACCACCATATCGCTGTCACTCTATACTACATTATTATTCCCAACGGTACACATGGATGACGCACAATTTATAATGCTAACAGCTCCGATTGCCGGCTTGCCAAGTCTCCACCACTTCCCACGAGAAAGTTCCTGATCAAAACTGTTAAACAGATTGTTCCGAAAAAAATTAAAAGATTCTGCATGAAAAATACACACACACTCTCCCTCTCTGTGTGGATGTGTTTTGTTTTTCAAATACATTAGCAAATGCTCACATATTATTAGCACACCTGGGATTTAGATATTTTAACTCTATTATGCTATTTAAACGATATTATACAAAAACTATATATTTTAGTGGTATTATGTAAAATAGTTTAGGATGATGAGCTCTATTGAAACATTGTCCAGATGGTAAACAGAGTAGCGAACTAACTGCCGTTTGTTGTCTAAGATAACACTGCCCAGAGAAAACTTGGTCCAAGTATGCACATTCCAGATTACACTGGCAAGGATCTAACCTAGAACTTCCAAACTCCTCTTCTTTTATATACTATATCTTTACCTGCTGCATATATTATTGAAGTTAATATACCGAAATAAAATATGCTGAAAAAGGCACAGAGAACAAGTTGGCATCTCGGAAGCTTGTTTTAGTATATGGTTTAAGGAATCGAGTGGGAATTCTCTATTCCCCCAGATGCCATATGCATATAATATATAATATTAGCAAAACTTAAATTAGCTATATACTCCCTTTGTTGTGAAATACAATGCATTCTAACCATTCTAAGATTAAAAGAGAGAGGGCAATAGACGCATGTACCCCTCACTTACATTTCTAATGTATTGAAATCTGATTCTATTCCCCATGATTAAAGGGTGAATTCGTAGTCCTTATATAAAATATGGCAAGCAAGTACATGAGTTACTCTTATTTAAGTAAATATTATATCTTGTTGTTCCCCAAGTGCACTATATTTCGGGACACCTCCTAAAGGCCGAGAATGCACTATATTATAGATATTCCGGGACGGAGGGAGTACACATAAAAAAGAGACGCTAGCAGTAGTATAAAAAGATCTTTATATTTCAGTGGCACATTTTTTTACAAGATTTGTTTTGTCATAAGCCTAACGCAGGCCGTGAACCTCGGTGGAGAAAAACGGGTCCAACATGGGCCCAAGGAGGCACACCAACCGGGCCAAAATGGACTCTAAACCCTAACTCTAGCTCTCAAACCGCCGCGCTCTCCTTCTCCTCTCTCCTCTGTGCCACCACCTTCCCGTACCCCCAAACCCTAGCGCCACCCCCTCCCCTCGGTCGTGCGGCCACATCGTTGCCCTAGCGTCGCCGCCCTCATCAACCATGCCGGCGCCCCCCTTACAGTTCTCTATAAACTTCCGAACACACATGGACCAAGAATTGAGTTGAAAACAAAATGCTCACCCATGTTTTTGACCAAACCATACCGCACACATATGTTTTGAGGCAAAGTGAAGAAAATAAAAATAGTAAGTTGTATGCTTTCGATTGATAACTTAGACCTTGATATAAGAACTTTATCTTTTTAATAGGGATACATTACATATCGATGTCATTAAAAGTATAAGGAGGTTTAATTTGGAGCATGTAAGCAATAATTGGGCTAGTTCAATGTAGCTACAAAAGGAAAGGCATAACACGTTGAGCCTTAAAGATAGTAGCCATATAAGGGGTTTGATTAATAGAGCTCCTTGGGCTCCTAATTTCTATGTGATAGTAGCCATACAAGGGATTTGATTGATAGAGCTCCTTGGGCTCCTAACTAGTTAAAAAAAACTCATGAGAAACTAGTTTTTAGATGTCAACTCCTACGTTCATTCGAGAGATCTCGTTCACATAATTGACATAGAGCCAATACCCATTATTAGCATACTATTTGATAGAACTCCTCCAAAGATTACAGGTGGATGAAGAACCCATGACATCTAAAAGGGGGTCCACTTGCGCTTGTTTGGTTGGGACGGGGACATCCCGAATGAGGGTATATTCCCCTTAGGATTAATCCTACCCTTGGCAGTCCCCAAACCAAACACATTAATAGAGGGGATTGACCTAGCCGATCTCCCTTCGTCCTCGAAACCAAAGACACGGTCCGTGTGAAATAACTTGTGGTAGGTGGTTGTTGGGTGGGCCACTTTAGTTCAATTCAGAGTCCTCGGTAGGATGGGAACGGGTGCACTAAGTCGATATAAGTGATGTCAAGGTCGATCGATTCGAAGTTACGGGTTGACCTATTTTCTTGAAGATTGACTTTTTTTAAACAGGTACCATGAGTCGACCTATAAGTTTTTCTACTATCATAGGCCATGAATACTATCAACTTTTCTTAAACAGACAAAATATAAGATTGAAAAGTATCATGATAACTATTTCAGTTTATTAACATTATATCAAATTGAATAAGTTTGTAAAAAGGAACAAAGGGAGTATTCTGGTTTGGTTTGATGTTTTAGAATTGCTAACATGCTAACAACTTTGTACTTTTTATGTTTGTTGTATGGTAATAAAATTCGGGGTCTACGATGTAAAAAAAAAATACAATCGGACCATGGTCAGAGATGTTAAACAGAATGTCCAGGATACACACTGGCTGCACCTGAACCTACACTTGGCATCTAGCCGTGTCGTGAAGACCTTATTTTCTCAGCCAGCAGAGGACAAAAGCGTGAACCTCATTTCCACTCCATTTTTGTTAATCATCTGGTGGGGCCCACGTGTTATAGTTCTTATAATTACTGTATCCTGTTACAGCAGTTTTTAGACTAGCTGCAGCGGGTACGCTATCCGCGTTACAATGTAAAATGTAAAAAATATCCGCAGCGCGGGACTGTAACTATACTGGGAGCTCCCGCTTCCTGGCAGTTTGGCGCCGTAGCGTGGCTTCGCTACAGGGCGGTTGCTGGCCCACCACGCGCGCAGGGCAGACGAACGTTTGATGAGAGCATGTAAGTAGCGGGTCCCACAGTTTCAAGAAACTAAAAACTGATATAACTCATAAACCAAAAGTCCAAATTAAATTAGATTCTGCGTGAATTAAAAAATACAATTAATCCTCCAAAACTAGATGTCACATGGATATATTTAGATAAAATTTTAAGTGGGCCTCTTGGCATCTAGGTAGTTGGTATAGAGTAGAGATATAAAAGAAGGATGGGACAAAAGCGGAAGATAGTCCATTTTTAAAGGAGGGAATCTTGATGGCTAGGATGTATAGAGGGAGTAAATAGAGGAACATGAGTGCGGATAGTCTTAAGGCTTTTAGTTAGCGTACTACAATTGCTGCTTAACATAACACCAAACAAGATCTCTCTCCCCGATGGTTTCCTCGCACACTCACCAGCCACCACATGGCCGCCGTCTCCTCCCCTTCCACCTCCACCCCTAATGGCAGATGCTAGGCGGCGGCGCCCCTCTTGACAAGTAAAACGGAAAGATTTTTGCCGCCCGCGCCCCTGCTTGGGCGCTCGGCCTCGGTCGGGCCACGGCCACACAAGGTCGCCTTGTTGCCTGACCTCGTTCGAAGCAGCCCCAGACCGACGCCAGGCGCCCAGGCCAGTGGTCGACGCCCGCGGCGAGCTGAGAGCGGTGCCGTCACCGACTCCGGCGCCGGCGAGGGTTGCGCGTCTCACGTGCAGGTAAGGTCGCTTCTTCCCTTCCCGTGCCTCGATTGATGATTCATAATAATATTGCTCCCCTTTTTTCATTTTTAGCCGTGTTGGGTTCAGTGGCAGCTGCCTGATGATTCCCCCCTGTATCTTGGATCTGCAGGTTGTGATCTTTCTGCTTGTAGATGTGCGATTTGTCTTCGCTTGATCTGAGTGGTAGTAAAGCAGAGACCGGCTAGCGTTGTTCCTGAAATCTGTTGGTTCATGGGGAGTCAGACAATGGCATCACAGGCTCGGGGAGGTGTAGGAGGTGTGGGTGGCAGTGGCGGTGCCAGTGCCGGCGCAGCGCAACCCGGGCAGATGCAGAGCCTGGCAAGACAAGGGTCTCTGTATAACCTCACCCTTGATGAGGTGCAGAGCCATTTGGGAGAACCCCTACACAGCATGAACCTTGAGGAGCTGCTGAAGAGTGTCTTTCCTGATGGCCTGGACCCTGATGGTGGCACTACCAGCCAGTATGAGCAGAGTTCGGGCCTCTTGCGACAGGGGAGCATCACGATGCCGCCTGAGCTCAGCAAGAGGACTGTGGACGAGGTGTGGAAGGGCATCCAGGATGCGCCAAAGAGAAATGCCGGGGTGGGTGGTAGGCGGAGGCGAGAGCGGCAGCCGACGCTTGGGGAGATGACGCTTGAGGATTTCTTGGTAAAAGCTGGGGTTGTGGCTGAAGGATATCTGAAGGATCTGAATGACGTAGGCAATGTGGAGCAGGTCGGTAGTGCTGGGCCTGTGGGTTTGACTCCTGGGGCGCAATGGTTAGACCACTATCAGCAGCGGGTTACAGTTATTGAGCCCCATCAGCACGGGCAACATAGTTTGCCAGGTGCTTACATGCCCGGGTCGGTTAGCCCTTCAGCCTCTGAATGTTGGGCCAGGTCCTATTCTGGAATCATACTCTGATGGCCACATTACTTCACCAATGATGGGTGCACTTTCTGATTCTCCGGCGCCTGGTAGAAAGCGTGGCGCAGGAGATGTGGCAGACAAAGTTGATGGAGAGAAGGCAGAAGAGGATGATCAAGAATAGGGAGTCAGCTGCTCGTTCAAGGGCCAGGAAGCAGGTTGCAATATTTGTTTCCTGCCTTTCTATGTTGTAGCTAATTTGTTGAGCTACTTTCTCTTGTGATCTGTGAGTAAAATTTTAGAAATGATGACACTGTTCTTCGTTACCTGAGTGTTACTTACACTGTATTTTTATCAGGCCTACACTAATGAACTGGAAAACAAGGTATCTCGATTAGAAGAGGAGAATGAGAAGCTAAAGAAGCAAAAGGTACTTTAGTTCTTCAATACAATACCATCAGAATGTCACCCTCGTTTGGCTGACAAATGTCTTTCTGCTTCTGAATAGGTGTCATTTTACTCTTATTGACATCTGCCTCTTTCTGTCCACTTTTAAGACTTGCATTTATCTAAACATCCCTAAATCCCTTGTAGTTTTTATTTTCTTTTTGTTCTATCCTTTTTGCTTCCATTGCTGGAGATAAACCATATTCAGGTAGGTATACATTCCATTACATTGGCTAGTTTACTTATCATTGACTAGTCAGCTATATCTCACTGGCAACTTTGGCTTCTGCGGCCCAGACCACACTACCTCGGCTTGTCACCAACTATATATACTAACACACAGCCGCAGCTTTGTTTTTAAGTAGCTGATCTTCACCCACTGCCTGTAATGAAGCACAAGTAGGAAAGAGAAATTTCTCCCGCTCGCCACCTCCATCTACAGCTTGCCATGCTGCAGCCACCTCTGCTTCCATCCCGCGGTGCACTTCTGTTGTCTTCCAGCAGAGGTCCATGCCATGTGTCGCACCGTACACCCCAACCTCTGCTCTTTGGTTGCCAGTTGTCTACTCCTCTCTGCAGTCTGCAGTCTGCACCCTGGTCTGTGTGCTAAACTTCTGCATCTAGTCTCTACTAGATCAGTTAATGATACTGGGATAGCTAACGAACTAGGCAGTAGGTTACCCTGGGCCAACTAACCCTAGAATAATTGTGATTCACAACTAGTCGACTAGTTATTGCCCAGGTGATTAGACTCGATTTGCAATTTGGAAACACCGTATCTTCTTATATCTTTTATTTATGCAAGTTACCCTCAAAAGGCCATCAAATGTTATTATACATATTCGAAGTAATCATATATGGTTATATTATATGGTACGGTGAATGATGTGCCAAAAAAAATGGATAAACATGTCCATTTAAATTCTAAGAGAAGCCATGTTATGTTCTTGCTGGATACAACAACAGCACTCTGATTTACTGTCTTGCATCAGAAGGGTGTATTCAATTTCAAGCCCATTATATCTAGTTGTGAATTCTTAGGTCTGATTGGTTGCCTGTATAAGCTCAGTATACTGCATTAGCTAGTATGCCAGATTCGGTCATATTAGACAATGCAGGTTTGCATAACTTTCGATGCACACACAAAAATGATATACTCTCATCCCTCATACTTCTACTAGAAAGATGAGATCTCAACTTGAACGTGGAGGTGACTACATGCCCCAAAAAAAACAGTTAAACACAATGTTATCAAATGGAGTTTGCCTGTGCAGAACAACCAAACGCCAACATGGTGCATATGTTTAGGTTATGCTGCATAAGGTCTAATGTAGGCTAAGGTAATGCAAACAACCAATTAAACCCTTAGAGTAGAAGAGAACTACAACTCTATAGACATATGATGTATAGTATAGAGCTCTTGATTGTTATTATCATTTGTTTGTGAAACTATCTTTTCAAGTTTTTTTCTAGATAACTCTAAAGTTTTGTAAATTTTAAGTTCTACTAGTGTAATTTGGAGATTCATATGTTAAATAGTTTGAAAAATGTTTGAGATCTGTTTTTATATTGTGGGTTCAGAGTTCGGTCATTTACACAGATGTGTTAGTGCCATTATTGCTAATGTTCTTTTCTTTATATGCTATTGTTGATGGGTGATGTAACTAGCTATTCAAGTTTGGACTTGATATCTTGGTCTTTGTTGCTACATCCTGATGACCACTTGATATTGGTTACTCAATAGTTTGTACAGCCACCTGTTCGTTGTTTAGTTAGTATGTTTGTAGCCTCAGTCTCAAACTTAATTTCTAACCAAGTGATATTGTTTAGTTGGTCGCAACTTTTTGATATTTTATTTGGTGCTTGTGGTGATGGCTATTATCTTACTAAGTAATTCGCCTTTCATATTTATGTAATGTAATATTATCAGAGAATGAGCAGGTTGAAGCATTTTCCTGACATCGTATTCTGACAATTAATTTCTCATGTGACAAAAAGCTAAAACAAAAATAAATCAAACCAAGACACTGGTGCTTTACTACTGATGCAAATGCTTAGATAGTTGCAGACAATCTGTTGGCCTGATTTCTTGTTCTTTGATTTACTTAATTCAATATGTTTCCCATCGTAGGATGGAGTTAATGATGGACTTTATCGTATCTCCATGCTTGCGGTTGACTCACTTACCCTGTTTTGTGTTGTATTCAGGAGTTCGAAAAGATACTTTTTTTCTCCGCCTCTTCGGAACCCAAGTACCAACTCAGGAGAACAGGCTCGGCGACTTTCTGATTGTATCTGGAATATCTTGTTCTGTAGTTTCTAAGTCCTGTGGCTTGTAAGTTTTTGCCTCTTCGGTTTAGAATCATTTGCTAGCTTGGGAGTTTTTGCTTATCCTAGCTCGATGGTTTGCTCTCTCCCTTACTCTCTGTCTCTAGACTAGCAGGAGCCTAGCATGTGCTGTCCGAGGCCTTGCTACTAGCCTAGTATGTAAATCTGCAGGACACATGTCGGTGGTCGTAGCTTGTTTACATGGTGTGACTTAACCCTGCTCTTGCATGCGTGATATTCTGTGCTTGCGAAGCTTGCATTGTGCCAGATGGAACCAGATGGATACATATAACTATGAGCAGTATGGAAACCCTTACTATGGTAACCGGAGTTAAATTGCTTCACTCTTGTGCTCGTTATTCTTTCCATCACCTTGTATCTGTCGATAGTGACAAGAGTCAGTTTCTTGATGCATCTTCTGGGAGATATTTGTCGAAATGTTTTTGCTTTTTCTGAAATGTGGGCACAAGGAATCACTTGATGTATACGCCATTAGGTCATCCTTGCCACATAGTACTATCTTCGTTGTCAGGAGATTTTTTGGTTTACTTGTGAAGTTGTGCTATTGCAATTAGTCATGGCTACCTACGCTGACTCCACTAACGTCTGATTCGAGTCGCGTACAGCCCGATAAGACGCTGATGTGTTTCCTTCTGAAAAATGGTGTTGATGTATCTGTTTTACCGGCATGAAATGTCAACTGTTTCAAGCACAGATTGAGAAAACCAAAATCAAGTGCAGATTCTGAAACTCGCATTACCGAGGCATTGATTTCGAGATGTGGGTTTAATTTGGATCAAATCATGCTCACAGGAGCACAGCACTACCTTCTGATGCGCAAATCGGATAATTTATTGAGAAAGTCTATATCACCCCCTTAATCGTGTTTACTACATAACCACCTAACATTTAAAATGAATTATCATCGTCTTAAACTTTCTAAAAAACGTTAAACTACCAAAACAGTTTTTGAAAAATCATAGTAAATCACTAAAAAATCATAAAATAGAAAATTCAATTGTGTTGGACTTCAAATGAGTAGATTTATGTGATAAACATATAATATGGTATACTTTATAGTACATTTTTTTGTTGTAGCTTTACATCTATGTTTTTCTTTATAATTGTAAAAAAATTGGACTAAAGTATACCATATTATATGTTAATTGTGTAGATCTACTCATTTTGGAGTTTAACATAATTGGATTTTATATTTTATGATTTTTTCTATGATTTATAATGATTTTTCAAAACTGCTTGAGAGGGGTAATTTGACCGCTTTTAGAAAGTTCGGGGGGGTTGATATAAAACCGTTTGATAGGTTGTGGTGTTATGTAGTCTAACCCCATAGGTGGGGGTGTGATTTAGACTTTTCATAATTTATTTGTATATATCACGAAAGAAGTGCGCAACTGGTCGATTCTTTTTTTTAAATAATGTTTTTTCATTGAATAACTGAAAATCTAGAAGCACTCATTGAATAACTGAAAATCTATAAGCTGTTATATTATGTAAAAATCGTACAGTAATAATCAGCCTTTTCGGCGCCTGGACAGCCGATAGGCTCCTGACCGGCCGACAGGTCACCCCCGGCTGGTCAAGTACCCCGGTGCTCAACAACTTCACATTCGGAAGAGGAGCAGCGAGGGAAATCAGTGGGGATGAGCGCTCAACTTCCTCCGCCGACCGCGAGCGGCAACCGCCTGGCGGTCATCGCGTCCCACTTATCATGCCCTCCGCTCGGCAGTCCGGCAGCCATGTCCAAGGAGAAGGAAGCCGCCCTCGCCGCCGAGCCCACCGCCACCGGCACCCCTACCATGTCAGCTCTCTTAATTCTCTCCAAATCCTGTGCCGTCAATTCGATTTGGCACCGTAATTCACTTCGATCTGGTAGCGTCATGTCATGGCGAGTGATTCGATGTTGTAAAATAAGCAAAATGAGAGAGTACCCTGGATTTTGGATCCTAGGTGCTGGACTTCAGTGCGGACCTGTACTGATTCCCAATGCGAGAGGTGGTTCCTGTAGTCATGATGGTATTCTGTTGAGGTGGATAGATTTTATAAGACGCCGATGTTCTTTGAGGTGGATAGATTTTTATAAGACGCAGATGTTCTTAGATCATCACTCAATTAAGTGAATCATGGAATACACTAATGGATTCAGAGCTGATTCAGATGGCAACATTAACTTACGTCCATAGTATGTAGCTCTCCTGCTCAGTTAGGTCTATAGTGCTGATTCAGATGGCAACATTAACTTGGCCTTGTTTTTAAGCAGGTATGTAGTTGAAATTACCACATGCAGGAGCAGGAGCACAACCTCCTGTCCTCAACAGTCAACAAGAGCTCAGTTGTCACAAGACATAAGCTAAATAGTAGGCAATGTTTGGTTACCTCACATCATCTAGCAAAACAACCCCACACGCTATGACATCTAGTGGAATTGGTTATTGAGCTTCTGAAAATATATCATTGGCTTGGCAGCATTCGTTTGTCTGTCACGTTTCACGGCTAGGAAAACATGCAGAAATCTTCAGATAACTTCTATGCATAGCAGCCCCTGTTAGGTAATCAAGCTTGGGCATCATGTTTGTTGCTTAGATATATATTTTTTTTTAGATTACGGAATAAAAACATTCCATCCTTGATCCTTCACATTCTCAAGTGAATGCTTAAGGCTTAACAGTACAAGAACGGAACTTAACCCAAATTTCCGCTAGACGGACAGTCAATAAACATAATACCCTGAGACCTTACATCAGGAGGCAACAAAACAAATAGTCCACTGAACATAAACCAAAACCTAAAATCCAGCTCAACAAGAGCGAACAAAGGACTCTACAGTCTTATCATTTTCTGATTCTTCCGCACACAGTTTCTGAAGAATTGTAGCACCTTCTAAACGCGTGCAGCCTTCTTTCATAATTCCTCCCACTTCCTCTTAAGACAGCAGGGACCATTGCCTGATCCAAAAAGTCCCACTGAAAATTACATGCAAGTAAGAATTAGCAACTAACTTTTGGAACACCACATCATTTCTATAGTCCCACTACTATTTGACTTCTTTGAGTGGTGCTTTTGGTGGTTTGATGTTGAAGGTGATAAGCAGCGTGTCCCCAAACAAATCTAGCCACGCTGTAATCGAAAACAGATGTTCAATATTTTCTTCCAAACCAAAAAATTACATTTAGAGTTTCCTTTCCATGTTCTCTTTATTAAATTGTCTTTTGTTAAGACCACCCCTCTTTTCAAGTACCATAGGAAAAGTTCAATTTCAAAGGCAATTTTGCTTTCCAGAACACTTATTTTCCTGAAATTCTCTCCCTTTTGTTGCTTAGATATGTGGAATACTAGCTAACTTGTGCTAAATTCAAACTTCATTCTTTTTTTACTTGAAAAGCATTGGTGTTGGCCTTTCTGTTGATTTTTGTATATGATTACAATTTTACCCTCTTCACACATACATCTCTCATATGCCTCTGTTCACATGGTTACTTCTCTGCCTTTTGTAGTTTTGACAAAATTATTCAGAAGGAGATCCCATCTCAGGTGGTTTATGAGGATGAGAAGGTTAAATATTCCTATCTGTGCTATCAGGATAAATTCCTATTGTTTCTAATGTTATGAATGTTACACTTTAAAGTTTAAAATTAATGATGCCTCTGTCACCTTGGTGTTATGGTGATGTTCCTCCATGATATGCCATTGGTAAAACTCAAGAACCACTTATCCCTAGACATTCCTCCTTGAAATTCTGGACTCCAAAATCTGGGGAAGTTTGTGTCTATGTCTATGACCCATACCTTGCTGCCATGTCAGCAGGGGGATCTCACACTCAAATCTTTAATGCTTAAGAAGGAAATGAGTCGGTTATCGTCAAAAAATTGTGCTCCTGAAATAACACCTTAGATTTCCTTGGCAAGCTAACAACCTTCAGAAATGTGTGTTCATCGATACCAAGAATCAGATTGAAATATTAGTGTAGTATGTGATTACAGTTAAATTGTTGTGATGACATTTGTATGCCTACAACTGCAGGTTCTTGCATTTAGAGACATATCACCACAAGCTCCTACACATATTATAATCATTGCGAAAGTTAAGGATGGGCTGTCTAGGCTGTCGAAGGTATGCGTATTCATCTATTCCCCATCTTTATGGATTGTGTCTTGCCAAGTTTTGTGCCTTGTATGCTGATGGCTTTTATCGTGGAGTACTAGATATTTGAAAATATGATCGGTTTACCTTATGCTTTGAATGTTAATTAATACATGGACTTTTGTATGTTCATGAATGATTATAACACTTCCTTAATGACAGTAGCTTTCAGGAAATCACTATTTTTGTGGTAACGGTTTGTCATAAGTGTACCAATACCTATGAGGGTTCATTTACCTTTTTTTTCCAACGGGTTGACCCATTTCCATTACGATAACGGAAATACAAAGCATTCGGAGACATATTCAGAAAAGCAACAAGAGAAAGGCAGACATGCCAGAGATTAAGGCTACTACTAACGCTAATTCAACATCTTGCGCTTCCAGCTTCTGCAACGTTCTTCATCTTGCCTCATCTCCCATCTTCCAAAAGAACATCCAGATGTAGCCATTACACGGACTACTAAGTTCGATAACTACTGTATCAGATAACAGCCAACAGAACTACCACAGTTTAACCAGCAGAACAGCTAAGTCAGCAAAACAGCAACTAGATTACATCCATCACACTTAGAGACACTGACACTTCATAGCTTGTGCCATCTTCTTGGGCTTCCTTGTATCTTTTTTGCTTCAATCTTCCTCTTCATCTTGGTCTTGGCTATCTTGGAGTAGGATATGATTCACCTGTCTGTTGACTTGAGTTGAGAGTATCTCCTTGGCAATTCTCAGCATTGTGTTTGCACCTTCCACCCATAATTCCTTGTCACCTTCACTATACAGTCCTGACCAATATGTCATAAAGGCATGAGCATGACAAATTATATCCAAAGGACTTCTTATGAGTTTTTTGTCAAAAACAGCACGATTTCTAGCAATCCAAATAGCCCAACAAATGGACCCACCAGTTCAGACCTTGCCATGATTTGCGCCATGGGAGCTTTTGAGGTTGCAGGGAGTAGAATACACGCTAGTCTTATGCGAAGGCTCATGGAGGCAGGAACCAAGGTTTGAACCTCGGCTAGTCATGAGAGCTTTTAAGAATACCGTGACTTGCTATTTATCATATTTTGGAATATAGTAGGCTGATTTTCAGTACACTGTAAGGGAAACTTTATCTTCCTCCACAAGTCTGACTAGAATAAGAAACTATTAAAATGTTTCGCAATTCACCACCTCACAACCATATATGTTTCAGTGCGAAGTTACGATAAGGACGACTAATCGCGATTAGTCGTCCGATCTGAAAAAACAGGGGTATGAACAAATATGATTGTAGACTGCAGCTGTTGGATGGGACTTAAGCCTTAAAGACCCTGTCTCTCAGCACCATCTGCACTTCATAACACTCTGAATGTGAATGACAAAATGGCAGTACAGTGGAAACCAGTCAACCTCACACCTTGCTTTAGGACTTATTTAGGAATTCAGGGTTCTTGGTTCATATCCTGATGCACAAATAATCTACAGTAACTGTAATGTATTGCTGTGCTTGTTCCCAGGCAGAAGAAGGTCATGTCGAGGCTCTGGGCGGTCTTCTGTATGCTGCAAAGGTTGTAGCAAAGCAGGAAGGTCTTGATGGTGGCTTCAGAATTGTCATCAACGACAACGATGGGCCCAAAGGATGTGAGTACCGTTCACTGATTCTAACAGGACCCATCTTGTTGGTTTCGACTGATTTTTCTGTCTTCTGTTACTACGCAGCTCAATCGGTGTACCACCACCTACACCTGCATCTTCTCGGAGGACGGCAGATGAATTGGCCACCGGGGTGAGTTGGTGCACAAGGGACTTTACCCCTAGAAAGAACTACTGTTGTAAGTAAGACCCAAGCAATGACTTCCTGGGACATGTTGTACACTCGTCAGGAATTCATAACACACCATCCTTTGCAGTTTGCTTTGTGTTGCAAAACTTGTTATTAGTTGGTGATCAGGCAGCCGTAGACGCTGCTCCTGTGAGTGATTCTATGCCGTTTCATTTCTCTGTCTCTCTTTGCTGTACGTGTTAAAAGAGCAGAGGATTGACAGCGGTAAATAAATACTAATAGTATAACAAATTTCATTTCATGGCCTCTTCTGTTTCTCAATTAGTCAGTCTTACCTGGTAGTCTGGTACTACCATGCTTTCTCTCACCACTATCTAACAAGAAACACATCTCTCCTCAATCATGAGTTCATGACTAATAATCATGCGACTGTGCTTGAATCCAAAACCTGAAAAAGACCATCATCTCATTTTTTTTTTTTTTGTCGAACCCATGCCTCCTGACAAATTGAAACCCAACCGGCCGTTTCGAAAAGGAACAGCGAACCCACATCAGCAACAACACACGAGATGCTCCAAGCTCGCTGCAAGCAGCCATCTCGCAGTCAGTCGTAGGTGGACAGGTGGTCGCGCGCACGCATTCGCAGCAGAGGCAGAGCGCACTTGATTTACAAGTCCCCACCACCAACCCCCACCAAACAGCCTCAGCTCCCTCCCCTGCACTCTTCACTCCAAGTGACCAACCCACCAAGGCCCAAAACCCTTCCCCACCCAGGCCGTCTCCCTCGCCACTCACCTCCCGCACCGCACCGCCGCCGCCGTCTCGCACGCGGACGCGCGCGATCCCCCGCGTCCAGTCCGGATCGCCATGGCCTCCTCCACGGCGTTCGCCGCCGCCAACTTCTTCCCGGCCCACCTCGACTCCTCCCCACGGATCGCGCCCCACCGCGCCGCGCCCACCGCGAATCTCACCTTCTCGCCGCTTTCCACCAACTCCTCGTCCCTGCTCCGCCTCCGGTCCCCGTGCCCGTCCGGCCCGGGGGCAAGCTACCCCGCCCCCGCCGCCGCGATCGTACGGCGGATCTGGCGACGCCGCGGACTCCGGCGGCAGCGGCGACGGCCGCAAGGGGGGGCGGCATCCTCGGGCTCTTCCTCGCCGGGTGGGCCGCCCGCGTCGCCGCGGACCCGCAGTTCCCTTTCAAGGTGCTCATGGAGGAGCTCGTCGGCGTCACCGCCTGCGTGCTCGGCGACATGGCCTCCCGCCCCAACTTCGGCCTCAACGAGCTCGACTTCGTCTTCTCCACCCTCGTCGTCGGATCCATCCTCAACTTCGTCCTCATGTACCTCCTCGCCCCCCACCGCCGGCGTCGCCGCTGCCGCCTCGTCCGCGCTCCCTAGCCACATGTTCGAGCCCGGCCCGTACTCGCTCGGCGCCCGCGTCGCCACCATCTTGTCCAAGGGCGCCACCTTCGCCGTGGTCGGGTTCGCGGCCGGGCTCGCCGGGACCGCGCTCTCCAACGGGCTTATCGCCATGCGGAAGCGCATGGACCCCGCGTTTGAGACGCCCAACAAGGCGCCGCCCACGCTGCTCAACGCCGCCACCTGGGCGCTCCACATGGGGGTCAGCAGCAACCTGCGGTACCAGACGCTGAATGGGGTCGAGTACCTGCTCGGCAAGGTCGCACCGGCGCCGGTGTTCAAGGTGTCCGTCGTTGCTCTCCGCTGCATGAACAACGTGCTTGGTGGGATGTCCTTCGTGCTGCTTGCCAGGTTGACAGGGGCGCAAAAATCAGATAAGCCCGCCACGGTTGCGGAAGAGAAGGAGAGGTTGATAGCCGTGGGCAATGCCGCAGCTGATGCCATCAACGAGGCAAGGGATGGAGAGGGTAAGTAAGTGGTAGAGGGAGGGCTGATGGTGCATCATCCCACACCCGTCTGCTGCATCTTGGGCAGCCTGTTTGTTATACCAAGAAACCTGTAGAAATGGTTGAAATAAGGAGTGGAGTGAGACTCAAAACTTTTTTTTTTTTTAAGTTGGTTTGTGGTTTATCGATGTTGATGATGACATGCTTAGTGATCTTAGAATAAAGTTTTTCTTTTCATGCTCATTTGATCGTTGACTCGATGGGTAGCCTGTTTGTTATACCTTCAGTTGCTTGATTTGCATGCATATTCTCAATGATATTATGATGTAAAGATGAGAGGACTCATTGACCTAAGGGGATTTGTTGATGAGACCTAGTGTTTTCATAGGAGTCAGGTCTTCATGTAACCAAACCAGGGGCAACTGCAGATTGAAACTTTTGCTCAGATGTTAGAAACCATTTCTTTTGTTGAACACATCAATAGCCTGATTTTTGTTTCCCTCCTGAGTTTGCAATGGCTTATGTTTACTTGATAATCAAGATTTCACATTGAATGCCTTGCTGATGCAATAAGGCCACAGAGCCATGCCAAAACAATGCATGTGTCTAAGCTGTTTGCTGGAACTTCATTTGGTACGAGTTTCATTGTAACTGTCATGCTTAAGATCAAGTGGGAAAAAACTTATGGTCTTATGACACCTTGGTCTTATGGCACCTGAGATTTTATAGTCAAGTAGGACTGTAGGAGCATGTGGAAAATAACAGACAGGGCGGGAAAAATTGACGTTGTTATCAGCTGATTACATCTCTATAGATTCACCTTAACCAATAGGTAGAGTTTTATAGTTTATCAGCTTGTATTGTATTTGGTCTGTGCATGCAACTGCCCAGTAAAAAGATATTTACTTTTTGGCTCTTGGTTAATTGTTTGGTCATTCGTATATTGTGTCATCCTTGGCAGTACAAATTGAACCCACAGGATTCAAATTTGTAATTCTGGTGTAAGTTGACCTAAAGCTCCAAGGTTCATGGAAGCAATGCTATAGCTGTGTATGTATAGATGACAACTTGACATCGGATATATACGTTGCGCTAATCATCTGCCTTTTTTTTTCCCAAAAAATAATAGATATAGGAGATTATATTTTGCTTGTTTTTGTGGCTGTGTTCGTGATGCTACCAAACGTGACAATCTCGATAGGTTCTAAGCTTCACTGCGACACTCGAATAGGAGTGCTTCTTGTTGGTCATGCTCATGCATCATTTCTCTTATCTGCCTTGTGTTTGTGTTGGCTGTGCTTCTAGGTGGAAGTTGGATGTCTATGGATGTCTAATGGATACCCTCTCTAGGCTCAAAAAAAAGGCCTAGAAAGAGGCTGTCTCTCACCAAAATTTTAATTTCTAAGTCGTTTGTCAAAATCATGGATGTCCAAATTAGATTGAGCTTCCACCTATAGCTGTGCTTTAGTACTTATTCAAAAAATTATATTTCTGAATAAAAGACAAGCAGGAATAGTTTGTACACAATTGAATGGTTTGACTTTGATATTTGGGTTTTGGCCAGTAGGATCCCGACACTCGATTTGGAGTTTGTTGTTGTTGTTGTTGGCAGACATTGAGGATTTTAGGTCCCCAAATACGGATGCAGGTGCAGCTCACCGTTGTTGATAAGTAAGTAGACGCGACCTCCAGCCGTATTCTGGAACTTGACTGCGTGTACTTGACGTGTTAGGCTTGCTAGGATCGCAATTTTCAGGCGTGGGGTGATCGCCCCTCGAGATCAACATGTGTAGTGTTTGCACCTGGCGTGCATTGACGTGCAGCCTGAACTGGACGCGCGCGCGGGGGCGCTGCCTGTCCACGGGCTGACGGGCATGTGGTCACATGAAAGGCTCTGTCACAGTCACAAGCTGAACACGGACACGGCTGCGGACTCGTCGTCTCCTTCACGCCGCCGCCACCTGCCTACGGTCCTCGTCATCCGTCTGAAGCTGCCAAAGCAACTTTGAGGAGAGACTGCCTTGGAAGGCTTTCCCGGAATCCAGATGGCCTGGCCTGGCCTAGCCAGAGGGACTGCCGGACAGGCAATAGTCCACTACAGGTTTCGTGCCGAATCAGCTGCAAATTGTTGGCATATTCCCGCCGCGTGCCGCGGGCGCAGGCGCTGCCAAATGCGCGGTTCCGAGACGGGCTACAACCTTTCTTTCACTCGGCAGCTGGCAGGAATTTGGCGGCCCGCTCTTGTCCGTTTGGTTGGGTCGCCCGGCGTGCGCCGGCGCGCCGCTCCAGCCATATTACGCCTTGGAGTCTTGGACATGACATGCAGCGCGACGCGGCGCGATCACGGTTTTGTTCAATGTTCTCGGTGGAAATCATACGGCGATCACGGGTTCATGCATCTTGAGGAATGTTAGGACTTGTTCTGAAGGGAGACAACAAAACCAATGATTAGCGTGGTCAAACCGGTCAGTCCAAAGGCTTGGGGCCTTTGTCATGTGGGTGTGGCATGTGGATGTTCACTCCTGCCTCTTCTCTCCAAATCTATCTATTCTGAGTACTAAAATTTGCACCAGATTTGGCGCCTATGATTCCGAGGGACTGTACGTCAGGTATACACTGGCTGATTTCTCATGATTCGGATGATGATCTAGAGCCGCTCACTCGTAAAGCAAGTATCTAGCAAGGACCACAGAAAAGAGGAGCAAAAGGTGAATGAATTGACGATGTTGCATGTTCTGCAAGTTGACAGGAACTGGAGACTAAGATTACACTAAATGTTTATCTAATGTCACAATAAGAAACAATTGAAACTCACGAAAGAAAACTCATGCTCATCATGTTTTTATAAATAGGAAAGCTTCTCCTGGAAAAAAAAAATGACTTTGTTATAGAAAAATGAATAGAAAAGAACGCGGAGAAGATGAAAAGGTGTATGGAATCTATGGCTCCATGTGCTGCCCACAATCGCCGAATGGGCACCCACACAAAAACATAATACGGGAGTTGGTATACTGAACTAATCACACATGCACATGCTGAATCAAGCACAATCATAAGAGCTCCTGAGCTCGGATCTCTGATCTCTCGGTGCTGACTGTGCTCACATGGAATTGCAGCTCTTATAAGAGCAGACTTGAGTTCCCAGTCCTCATTTCTCAGTTGATCTCATTATTCATCAGTAGGCAGGGCTGTAGAACCTTTGTATCTGGCCCTTCATCCAAAGCGCCAACACACAGCTAGCCATGGGAGCTATCAGCGTCTGCGCTTTCAGCCTCTTCTCTACCTTGCTACTTGTGCATTGCCTCTTGGCACCTTGTGCTGTTATGGTCTCAAAGGAGAGGATCCAATCAAGAAAGCTCTTGCAGAGCGTACTCGTCAGCTCAGATTCGGAGAAAGCGCGGCGAGAGGTGTTCCAGGCAGCGGCTAAGGCAGCAAACAAGGTTCCTGGCCTCGCCAACGAGGTGTCTGAGAATCTGAAGAAGCAGACGCCGAGCAGGTCCAACCCTATACAAAACTAGCTGGAGTACGCCATGATTTGTGAGCGACTCGGAAGGCATTCTCTGCAACTGCATGCAGGCTGCTGATGTGAAGTCAGTCTTTGTAGGCTTTTTCTCTGGCCGCCTAGATTAGGGACATTTGTTGGTTGTACAGTAAAGGATACTGCAGTAAAGTTAGACAGAAAGGGGATTTTCCATGTTGTCTCCCTTTCCCAATTGTTCATAGATTTTTCTGTCACATTCATCTGTTCCTGTGTGTGGAGACCAGTTTAGCAAGATCAGGTTTTACTCACACCCTCACAGTCAGTGAAAAGCATTTAGTTAGATTTTTTTAGCACGATCCCTCCCACTTTATTCATTGTTCATACGAAAGGAGACACGAACGCTACATACCACCCTACAGATTCTGACACACAACCTATATATGGACGTCGACGTTTGATAATGATCTTCGTGTAAATATCCACCGAATTGAAGGTCTCCATCCTCACTTTGATTTCTTGGATTGTCTGGCCGGCCGTAAAGCTCCAAACCATCTCCACGGATGTTTGTAACCATGTTCGCACAATCGGTACAACCGTTGCTCCAAGAAGCTCTTCCAGAATGTGCCTGTCATCTTTGCCTAGACGTTCTCAAAATTAGGCGATGATCAAAACAACGTGGCACACGAACTAGCTCTGATAGCTATTTGAATGTCATGAGGGTTTTTCCCCTTCTTTTCTAAGAGACGTTGTTTCTCTTATTTATAATGACATTAAACAAGTGTAATTTTGTTAGCAACCATTTAATCTAGCCCAACACTCCATATAGGTTCGGGGCATTCATGCGCTCCACGGCCCACTTATAAGGCAAGAGCCTCAATTCCTCCTAAAAGCCCGGACTGATGGGAGAGGGATACTCTCCCTTATAAGGTGGTCATGACCCCCTTCCCTTGTCAACCCATCATCGAACCATTGCCTTGCCACCTCGTCCTTGCACATTTCTGCGCAATGTTGGGACATTTTGCTCATCATTACAATGTACTGCACTGAAGTCTCATCTTTTGTTTCCCACCCCACTCCTTGTGTTTTTGTCATCTCATCTAGCTTTCTGTCCACGTCAATTGTCCACCTTGTATGGATGAAAGATTCTGGGAGTTTGGTTAGCCCTACATTGAAGACATGGCATCAATGCAGCCCGTCTCTCTCAAACTTTGCATATGAGCACTTATACTGCTGGCCATCATCGGAGATACTCACCTCGTACTCAAGCCTTTGATACTCAGTCTTCTCGTAGTTATTAACTCTCTTGAGATGAAAATGTGTCCCATCAGTCTCTTCTTCATCAATGTACGCGGTTCTTCTTTATATTTTCAAGTATGTGCCAGTAGCAAAATCTGTGAGTCGCATCTGGGAACACAGTCAAAATAGCCTTTCTAATCGTCTTATCCTATTCTGTGATAATATTTATGGGTCTCCTCCCACCCATGGCATCCAGGAAGGCGTTGAACAGTCAATTAAACATCTCAGCCTTCTGGTTCTGTAGTAGACCACAACCAAAGATCACCGTGTTCCCATGATTGTTCACGCCAATCAGTGGAGCAAATGGCATGTCGTATCTGTTCGTGCTGAAAGTGGTGTCAAATGACAAGTATTCTCCATATAGCTCGTAGTTCTTCTTGCCCATCAGATCGGTCCAGAACACACTCCTCAACGTGGTCCCATCACCCTCGTCAAGTTGTAATGAGTAGTAAAACCCAGAAATCTTGCTCTACTCTGTCCTGAAGAACTGCAGGAGATCCTGTATATCCCTATTGACATGTTGTCTTTTCTCAGCAGTCGCTATATTCTTGATGTAAACTTCATCAAAACTGATGGCTCTGAAGCTACCTCTTAGGGATCTATAGATCGCGATCACCTTCCTGGGAGGCACCCTTGTGGTTATGGTCCAAGTTCACCGTGGTCGGCAACCCACTTTTCGTGCCTCGACTTTAATTGCACTCTAGCTTGGCGGTCTGTCTTGTCAATGTAATTGGACCTCCTCTCGCTTGACAAGATTTGTCATCAATGACGTTCTTCCTATGCTTGTTATAGACTAGATACAACTTTGTCGTCTCTCCCGCTCTTTTCCTATAGCTTGTGTTTCTTTTGATTGTAAAGCCAACACGCCGACAACGAAAAAGTGATATGCATGCTTTTCAGACTCAAACACCATCCCTTCTGTTGGCGGAGGGGCAGAGATGATTTCACTCATTGTTGGATATTCGCCTTTGAGAAAGATAGCATCCATCTCTTTCTCTTCCTTTGTTGGTGGATACCCCTCTACCAACTCTTCAAGCAACTTCTTAATCTCATCGTTGTCTTCATGGTTGCCTCCTTCCTCAACAGTTCATTATGTTGTGTCTCATGGCCTCCTTTGTCATCTCTCCTATCTTGTTCCTATAGCTTGTGCTTCTTTTGATTGCAAAGCCAACATGCCGACAACGAAGAAGTGATATGCATGCTTTTCACTCGGACACCATCCCTTCGTTGGCGGAGAGGCAGAGATGATTTCACTCATTGTTGGATATTCGCCTTTGAGAAAGATAGCATCATCTCTTTCTCTTCCTTTGTAGGTGGATACCCCTCTGCCAACTCTTCAAACAACTTCTTAATCTCATCGTTGTCTTCACGGTTGCCTCCTTCCTCAACAGTTGCTTCATTATGTTGTGTCTCATGGCCTCCTTTGTCATCTCTCCTATCTTGTTCCTATAGCTTGTGCTTCTTTTTGATTGCAAAGCCAACATGCCGACAACGAAGAAGTGATATGCATGTTTTTCGGACTCGGACACCATCCCTTCTCGTTGGCGGAGGGGCGAGATAATTTCACTCATTGTTGGATATTTGCCTTTGGGAAAGATAGCATCCATCTCTTTTCTTTTCCTTTGTTGGTGGATACCCCTCTGCCAACTCTTCAAGCAACTTCTTAATCTTATCGTTGTCTTCACGATTGCCTCCTTCCTCAACAGTTGCTTCATTATGTTATGACTCATAACCGCTTTCTAGCCAAACATTACTTTCTGTTACTCTAGCAGCTTCAAATGTTGGCATCTCACATAGGTCTTATGTTATGTCTCATGACCACCTTCTAGCCCAGCATTACTTTCTGTTACTCTAGCAGCTTCAAATGTTGGCACCTCACATAGGTCTGCTCATCATCTGCTTCAAATGTTGGCACCTCACATAGGCCTGCTCATCATCTACCTCCTCCATTGGCTGGCAAAAAACACAAATTATGTTATTCATCACATAGAAACAGTACAAATTATTGGCTACCAATTATTAATTCGGGCATTCATGCGCTCACGATCCACTTATAAGGCAAGAGCCCTAAATCCTCAAGCCTAGACTGATGAGAGAGGGATACTCTCCGTTGTCATGGCAATGTGGTACTAAATTGAGGTGTCCTGACAAATTTTTAATAAAGATGTAGTTAGCAAAAAAAAAAAAAAACAGCAGCAAAGTGCTAAACCTCGAGAGAGCTGCATCAACATTAAGCTTGCTACTGATGAAGGAATATCCAGCGAGAAAACTCGCTCACGCGGTGTCGAACCTCCTAATGAACCTCAAGGTGCTACCGATGCTCTTATAATCACTATATAGGCTATAGACATATAGTCCTTTCGTATTTCTGATTTAGTAGTCTAATAAGAACCTCCCTTTTTTCAGTTCTCCTATATTTTCGATGGCAAGAACCTCCCAATGAAAAGCTCAAAAAAAATATATCTCCCAATGAAGTATGTGTTGATAATGGGCTCTGAAAGGAATTATTTATCCCCTGTTTTCCTGCTTGTTCATGGGCCGAATCTCAATCAATCCATGCTGAGAGTTCAGTTGAAATTCCTGGACCATATATGGATTGATCTATGATTTTGGCTGACCCCTATACCGAAACCGAACCGAACTATCCTTGTATGTACGAATAAAAATAGTACGGCCGAGGGCACGAATAAGGCGCAATTTCCGATCGACTTAAGTAGTTCTAGGTCTAGTTCGCTTGTTGATCGTGTCGCGTTGCGGCAGTAAGCGGATTGGTCGGGAATGGACGACGACGACGTCTCCTTGTCCTGCTGCTGCTGCTGCTGTCTCGCCGAATCCTGTGTCGGCTGCTTGTGCTGCGCATTAAATTTCGCCTGCAGCATCTGCGGCTTGTTCATCGGGATAGTGCTCATCTGCGTGCTCGTGCCGGCCTTCGGCGTCGTGTACCCGGTCCGCGCCACAGTGAAGGACGCGTCGGTGTCGCAGCTTGCCCTCGCCGGCGCCAACGGCACGGCGCTCGCGTACGACCTGTCGCTCACCGTCTCCCTACGCAACCGCAACTGGGCGATGCGCGCCGAGCACGCCGCGCCGCTCGACGCCGAGCTGCTCTTCGCGGGTGGGCGCCTGGAAGGCGCCCGGCTAGCGGACGCGGGCATGAGCATGGACCCGCGCCGCACGGAGGAGTTTCGCATGGTAGCCGTGTCATCGTCGCCGGGATTTGAGCTGAGCGGCGACGCGGCGGCGGAGTTTGCGAGGGAGACCGTTGCCGGCGTGGTCGAGTTGGAGCTCAGGCTCACCGGGGCGTTCAAGTACCGGCCGGTTCACGTGGGCGGGAGCCGGAGGCTGGACGTGAAGTGTCCGCTGAAGTTGCCGGTGGCGCCACCGCCCTCGCCCACGTCGCCAGGGACGCACTTCATGTCGACGGTGTTAGACAAAGTCAGCATCACGTGCTATTAGCAAAGCTAGATGGCTGAATTGAACAATGCCACGTACACGCTTTTAGGTTTACTAGATATGTGTACGCTTCCTGTTGGCAGGAGCAGTAACCTCCCGGCCAAGAGGAGTATGTGTGAATTGTCTTTAGGGCGCTTTTTCTATGTGCGGGTGTTTATCCCATATTGGTTGTCTTTTGAAATTGTCTTATAGTAATTTGTAATTTCTTAATTTAGGAAGAGAAAAATAGGATTGTGAGGTGCATGAGACAACATCAACTTAAGCAATAGTAGTATAATAGTTGTCTCATACTTCTAAATTTTAGCTCGATGTTTCGCGAACCAAATGACCTCATTTTCTTTTCACTCTCTATTTCCTCCACATCATAAAAAATCTTTGTGGCGTTGCATGAGTCGAAGTATGAGGCGAGCATTTATGTAGAAGAAATGTACTTACCCTCGTACTCTGTATTTCCGTTTGTTTGAATGGATATGGGTGGCCCCGTGTTGAAAAAAAAAGAGGAGCAAGTGAAAAATAGATAGGCACAGGCCGGGTGCCTCGTCCGGTCGACCCGGGCTAAGGCCAATGGGACACGCATGCGAATACAATTCTGATCCGCCGTACACAGGGGGGAGTCCGGAGTCCGAACGTGACGCTATGGTAGGACCGATCACCGATCCATCCACGAATTCACAACGAATTCATCCATCTATAAATGTGGACTTACGATTCCAGACCAGACCAGAACGCCGACACGAGGATCGCCCACCCGTTTCCGCAGCAAGACAAGATATTGGAGAGATCCGACCACCGTGCCCGTGCGCACGCACGAACGAACGAACGAAGCGGAACGTGTGTGGCCATGGGGACTGCGGCCTCCCGGCGCCGGCGCACGGAGGAAACCGTGCGGATGGCCATGGAGCTTGCGGCCTCCCGGCGCCGCGCAGCCTGCCGGCACCCAGCCGAGCAGCAGCAGGGCGCCGGAAGCAACAGGAAAAGAGAAGGCCGGAGGAGGGTACGACCCGGCCAAGCGGCGTGGCTGCCATGGAGGCGAAGGGCGACAAGATGCTGAAGCAAGCACGGTCGCGGCGGCAGCTCCACGGCTTCTGGGATCGCGTCGTCGAGCCTGCCAAGGACAGGCAGGGCTACGCACCCCGCTACTTCGCTGACGCCGCCGAGCGCCGAGGCCTTGAAAAGCACGCCATAGAAGTCAGCTAGCATCACCAGCCTCGCACTTCATGTCGACGGTGGGTGTTCGACAAGCCAGCATCACGTGTTAGCTAGCTAGATGGCCGAATTGAAAGCCACGCCACATTAGTATCACCTGCACCTTGGCCTGTTTTGCAATTTTTTCCTTTATTCATAGGCAAACATATGTTGCATGATGGCCAGTACTACAGTAGTACAAAGTAAGGCCTTATTCGTGGGGTAAAATACACACGCACTTTATTTACTACTCTATCCACGTGCGATGCGATATCGATATCGCCACGCTTATTAATTATACGGGAACTAGTTGTACTCCTCATGGGCAGAGCACGATATCGTAGTTGGAGCCCTGTGGGCAGGTGAAGGTGCTGGTCTGGTCATCCTTGGCGTAGCTGTAAGCGTCCGGGCACAACCTCTTGAAGAACCTGGAGTAATCCGTGGGCGGGCACTTATCCGTGTACGGGCCCCGGCAGCAGTATGTGTCGCCGCCGAGCTTCTCGCACGCGCTGGCGCAGCCGCCGGGCACCTTGAGCGCGGCGGGGCACTGGGCGTTGACGTCGGCCTTGCAGCTCGGCCCCTTGCCGCCGCACTGGAACGACATGGGCACGTTGAAGCCGTCGACGAGGGAGATGTCGATGTAGTCCGGCCCGTTGTTGACGAGCGTGTACTCGGCCAGCGTCGCCGGGGTCCTCCTGACACGGTGCACGCCAGCGCGCCGTCGCAGTCACCCGTCTGGCACGTACCGCGCCCGCTGCCGTCGAAGGTGCATCCCGTGCGCGCCCAGATACGCGCGTGCGCCGTGCCCGCGGGGACCTGCACGGGCCACGTCTTCCCCGGGTCCAGCCGCGCACCGCCGCCTGGGAGCGCCGCCGGCCACAGCGTGTCCTTGCAGCGGTTGATCACGTTGAAGGTGGCCGCGTCGACTGCCGCAGAGGCGACGAAGAGGGCGACGGCGGCGAGGAGGAGAACAGCAGAGGGCGATTTGGCCAGAGACGACGACGCCATGGTTTGATTGTTTGTTAGCTAGCCGTGCACGGTAGTGCACGTACTGTCAGTCGGTCGCTCACAAGCAAGTTGTGAAGCCCAGATGTGCAGTGTGACTTGTGAGCATGGAGGAGGTTCATGTGTTGCTGGGTATTTATAGATGCTGCCAGCGGTGCGCGTCCGGTTGGTAGCATGGCATGCATGGTGTGGTTGCGTGTGGAAAATTCCCAACAAATTCCACAAGGTCGGTCATGCGTTCGTGTTTGGCATGCTAGCCTGCTAGGTACCGTACCGATGAGGTGTAGAGTGTTGTACAGCTGTTGATCAGGTCAACAGGTCTTCGCCCTAGATTGTACGGGTACCTCTACGAGTCTACAGTCGAGGGTACAGAAATGCAGCTGGTTACGTGTATGGCTTGGCGCCTTGGCCCTGCACCGGCCCGGCACGCAGGCACGGCCGAATCAACGTGTCAGGGCGGTGGTACCAGTACGCATGGATGGGCTTCGTCCATGAAGACTTTGGAGAGATAGACGACCCAAATATATATGGTCCAAGTTTGTTCATGTCCGTGCACCCGTTGGTACCACAGATGATTTGGTGCCCCTAAAAAAACAGAGTAAAAGGAATTATAATGTTAGTAAAAGTTTGTTGCTTTTGTTAACCTTATTAAACCAAATCATCTGGAATTTGATCTTTACATATTGCTAATTAAGATAGTTTTTTTATTGGCGTACTATAGGGGCGTGATTGGTCGTAGAAGAAGGTTTTGCTTCTGTGTCGCGTGGAGTGTGGTCGCGCATTCTGGCTGCTATGGCTTCCTTGGCGGCACCACCATCGATTGACGACCGCCTCAGCGACCGGTGGCTCGCGGCGCGTGTTTCCCTTACAGAGGCATTCAAGAGGAGCTTTGACTCCTTGGCAGTGGCAGATCCAAAGGGGGGTCAAGGGGGTCCACCGCCCCCTGGCCCGCCTATCATACATACTATTAATAAAAATTATAAAAAATAGCAATTATGAATGATTTATCTATTTATATATACAAAAATTTTTGGTGCACCCCCCTGTGCTCGAAAGCTAGGTCCGCCATCGCTCCTTGGTCCTCATGGTGACTTGGCGCCTATGGAAGGAACGCAACCGGCGGAACCGACTAGAGATCCACCTCCCCACTCAGCCTCGAGGAGTCCGACTCGGGATCGGGTCCGGCTAGGGCGGCTACGGGTGGCTCGTCCTACTCACTGGGTTGGTTGCTTGAGGCCTCGACGCCTCTCTTTGTAGCGCAATCGTTTTCCCCTTTAGTACAACTTGTTTAGGCCGCCACTGCGCTATCGATTTGTGTTGTGTGCCTTTTTTTCAATTGGCGGATGGCCCTCTCACCACTCCGCCAATTAGAACATGTAAAACTCTATTCTTCCACTTAATGAAGCACATGCTAATGCTAAGGCACACTTTAAAAAAAAAGGGTTTTATCCAGGTTGGTTGTGCTATGCAAGACTAAAGGAGTTGGGTTGAGCTCATACATGTGGTCATGTTTGGTTGCTTTGGTATTAGCCCAGCAGGAAACAAGAGTACTGTGTGTTTGGTTGCATGTATGAATCAAAGTTGAACAAAGTTTTAAGTGTCTTACACATGGATCTCTACATCCAACCGGCTAAACCATTCAGCCTCTAACATGTTCCACCACCACAAGATTCACGTCATTTGTTGAGATAAAAAATATTCAGATCATTTGTTGCGTTCAAAAAAAAATATTCAGATCATTTGCTCGATTCATGGTTTAAGCGGCGGGTCAATATTTGGTATTGGTATTTACATACATGAGTTGCGGTGGCTTATTAGCTAGGCAATTTAGTTCACAAGGAATGATATCATGTTTAATAGTGATGGACCAAAAAATTGTTTTGTAGAAAGCTGGCTACAGTGATTCACAACGCATTTGGTCGATGGATCAGAGAAGTTGGTTGATTAAAGAGTGCCGTGTTTTAAAGTTAATAAAGTTATATGTCTCTGTAGAAAATCCCAAAGCAAAAAGGTTTCTACGTATATTATATATAACACAATATCTGCACCGTTCGTACCAATATCACCATGTGGCAAGTACCCAGCAGCGGCAATCTATGATGAATGTATGGGACTGTGGCAAGAATTCTCTGAACCTTCTATCAAACATATTGATCGTGAGGCAAATATGGTAGCTCATGGTTTAGCAAGGCATGCTTTTAATTCCAATACATCTTGTACATGGTTTGATGAAAACCCCAGACTTTATCCCGGGTGATGTAGCGCGAGATGTAACTATCCTACATGATCAATAAAGCTTGCCTTATGGTGTTAAAAAAAAAAATGTGGCAAGTACCCACGCGCTAGCCGCATGTTGGCCGTAGGCGTAGCCGCACGACCCGGCGGGATCGATGAGAATGAGATGCATGTCCGCGGCAGCTGCCAGCTAGCCACGTATGCCGCACGCCGAGTCTATTTTTCTTCACCTAGCCCGAGAATTCCTACGGTCTAACATGCATCTCTATCTATCTTCTACAAAGACGTCATCTAACCGGCAGGAACAGGACGCGAAGGAGGATCCCTTCATCCGCCCGAGAATAAATTTCTTTGCTGCACTTTTGAAATAGTCTTCTTGTTGTTGTTGCTAGTGTAGTTATTAGGTTATTATGAATCCATTTGTGCCAGTTCAACGAGGATTGAAAGACTCTTCCATAGAAGCTCGTTCATTGACAACTCATGGTGAAAATCTGTTTCTAACACTGGTTTTTCAAATTTTTATGGGTGTCTGACACCCACAACATTCTATCTAGCTCCGCCCCTGTCTCTAAGAACTATACCTTCATTATTCCCATTTCAAGAATCCAACCAAGAAATTCCCTCAAAAAATCCAATCAAGAAAATGAAAGAGTCAAAATGAAAACATTAAGTACACTAAAGAATTGTCGATTTGAGAGCATAAATCCTGAGCAAACCAACACCTTTTGTGCAAATTATGCAAACTTGTAATCTAGGGCTCAGGAGGTCCATGCGTGTAGCATAGGCCTCGAAGGTGTTGATGTAGTCGTTGAGGTCACCATCCTATCGTGGGGGTGCCAGATCACCGTTCGTGTTGTTGTCCATGGGTGGCTCGAAGTCGCGCCTCAGGTAGCGCGTGAAGGCATCCCACTCCACCAACGGTCTCCTCTTGGATAAGTTGTTGAACCAGAACTCGCGGCACCCGCCGATGGAAAGCAACATACCAGGCATGGAACTTTGATCGAGGTCCTTCTATATCTCGGGAGAGCATCTCCATCTTGTTGATCCGTAGGTCGGGGTTGTTGGTGTCGCCGTAAGTCGGTACCTCCGCACTACCTAACCGCGGAGGGTGCATGGTCACCGACGGATCACAAGGGCGTGCAACCCGATGATTCGCGGGCCGGGTACCGCAGTGGCACCACGCATGCCTCCCGCCGGTGTTGCTGGTGAAGTCGGAGCTAGTGTAGTGTTGTCGTTTGAATCTACGGCTGGCTCGACGTCGAGAACGACCGGAAGGTCGCCCGGGCGGCGCTTGTCCTCTCCCAAACTGAGGATGGCGACGCCGGTGTCATCGCCGATAGTGTCGTTTGGGGATGAGGACGCCGCCATGGTGGCGCTCGGGAGCGCCCCTTGCCAACGGCAAAGGGCTAAGGTCGGCCTGTCCTCGGGCGCTGTCGAGGTGCGGCGGCGGAAGGAGGATCTTAGTGTTGGCGTGCATGCCTCCCCATGCGGCGGCGAAGCTTCAATCTCGTTGAAGCGGCGGTCGATCTTCTCGAAGTTGTTGTCGGGGAGACGCTTTGAGGGTCATGAAGAAGTTGTGCATCTCGAAAGCCATCGGTGGTGGGGATCGTCCCTGTCTCCGGATACCACGAGTCACGCCCACCTTGGGGAGGGGTGACGGCGACGGGGACGCGGCGGCGCCGGCATCGAGGGCAGGGGCGCCGCAGGGGGAGGGTAGAGGCGGGCGGCCGGTTGGGGCGGGGAGCAAGAGTTGGGGGATATTTCTTTATTTGCTTATCCCTAAAAAGATTGCATTCTCCTTGTTTATATAGCCGTCCCCATAGGACTTGTATCTCAAGCAATCTCTAAAGGTTTCCTTATACTCCCTCCGTCCTAAAAAAGAGCGTCGTTTAGGTTTTTTCATACCTCTCGTTTGACCACCGTCTTATTCAATTTTTTGTATTATTTATTTTGTTACGACTTATTTTATCACTGTAGATACTTTAATAATGATTTATTTATTTTAAAATTTGCACAACATTTTTGAATAAGACGAACGGTCAAACACGATGTCCGAAAATCTAAAACGACACTCTTTTTTGAGACGGAGGGAGTATCCTCGAATATCTTTTTTACAAGCAAACCCTTATTTTTTTTCCTAATAGGAGATTTCCTTATACGAAGGAATATCCCCTTCAAACAAAAAGTCCTAATCCTAATTGGAAAAGATAATGACGTGGATGGCAAGGGGGTGGCGGCTCCTCCTGGAGTCGGCCTGGTCGGCTAGGCCGCCTAGCCCCTTCAGGCGGACTGGTCCTGTGGACAAGTACAAATAATTTAAACTAAAACGGTTTAGAGGTGCACCTAATTGTCACCATTTTACACCCTTATCCAAATCTTGATACTTATAGTTTCTGAAATATTTATTTGATTTTCTCATGTCCCAATCAACTTATATTTTTTTTTCAGAATTATAGAAGCTTAGGTATATGATTTTGGTTAAAAAAACAGGTTATCAAATATTTATAAGTTAGGACAAGAACGATTCAATCATGGACAATTTTGTTTATTTTTTTTTATCTTTTTTAAAAAGAAATTTTAATTCTAATTGCAGCTAGATTGTTTTTAGAAAAAACTTTTTTTTGGCCACGCGAAACACGCTGGCATGACCCTGGGGTATTTGTCGCGGCGAAAAGGTTACTTTTTTTTAAAAAAAAAAATGTACAACTATGGTTACAATTATTAAAAAAAAAAAATTAAAACAATCATCGTGGGCCGAAGAGTGGGCCTTGAATGGTGCATGGGATGGGCTTATGTCGCAGGGACATTAAGAACGAGACCGCTCCTTTGAGCACACTCAAAAAAAAAAAAAAGCGAGAGTATACACATGTTTCAGAGAGAAATTCTGAAAAAAAAAAAAAGTTTGAGAGATTGAGAGAGAGAGAGAGAGAGAGAGAGAGAGAGAGAGAGAGAGTGTACACAGCTTCCTAAATCAGATGTTTACCAGTTCAAATCAGATGTTATCGATAACATCTGATTTGAACTGGGGTATTCAGGCAGGCGAAGGATAGCACAGCTTCCTTATTAGGGATGACCAACAGACATCACTAGGCTGCGGCCCGCGGGATGCCTTCATTGCAGCACTTCCTGGGAAATGTATCCTCCTTGGACGCCTTTCATTGAGCAACGGAAAACACACATACTTCATGCTACAAGTGTTTTCAGCAGGCACAAACGGTGTGCTGCCACCGTGCACATCCAGACATCTCAATTTTTAATCTGATATCATATCATCCACTATGATGGTTATACTGTACAAAGATCAGACAGGACATAGATGCCCCTGTTCAAAGAAAGCACCAAAAAGCAAGATATAAATATGGCAACTCAAGGTCTCTAGAAACCATTCATCTCCAGGAGATAGGTGCGCCTCTTCATCAGCGCCTTCGCAGCAAACCTCAAGGGTCCATCAAACGCGCCTGAAACAAAGGCTTCAACTTCCTTCCGATTGCCATGGCCACTGCTGCTACCATCACTGGCAGGCTTGATGACAAGCAAGGTTGCACCTTGCAACGCCAAGCCGCCAGGCAATTCAAGGTACTGGGCGTACTTGAGCTTCATGTTGCATGCTGGTACCTGTGTCCGGTTAGAACATGGCGAGGCTGACAACTGGTTTTCCCTGAAATCCTTCAGCTGCTCTTCCCCCATGGACAGTGCGCCCTGCCCCTCAGCATCTGCCAAGACTAGGCTCCTCAGCGTTGGATGGTCATTGATGATTGATCGGAGAAGATAATGCCTCGTCGACGCAGCAATCAAACAGCTGATAGTCCACACGACACGGAGTTTCAACCCACCATTGGTATAGAAAGATTCTGGCATGCTCCCATTGTCATCCGATGATGGCTCATGCCCGCTGCCAGCAGCCTTGCAATCAACCAAGGTTCCACCCAGGATGACACAATTCTGAAGCGTACTGCCATATTCAGCCCGCCACTTGAGTAGAACCCCCTCCTCGACGGCAACATCTCCAGAGGGGAGCTCCACCTGAAGATTGCGAACATGGGAGAAGTTCTTGAGCACCTGCGCAGGCGAATGCTGGGACAGCTGAGGGAACAGCGGCCGCCCTGCGCTATTGGGACTCCGCATGTCATGGAAGGGCTTGGCGATCACGAACAGCATCAGCTTGAACAAATGTGAGATGATGCTGTGGGGCTTTGGCGACGACAGGTTCAGAGCGTCATCGAGTCGCCGTCCACAGTCACAACATGGTCAATCTTGACACACACATGGACAAGGGGAACCAGGCCACTGAATCGCTTGGACACAGCTGAGCACCTGCCAAGTGAACGCACGTCCTCGAGCTTGTTCAGGATCAGCAGCACAAGAGAATCAGGCAAGCAGTCGAACTGGTCAAAGTCCAGGACCGGGTCCGCGTGGATTCGAGCCTTGGTATGCATTGCCCGGTCCAAAAGTCGTCCCTATCTGCTTCTTCAGAAAATGCTAAGAAACAGCTGAATCTTTTATTGTCGAGAAGAGAATGGTGTGGGCCAGCTAATAAATCTTCAGGTCTTCGAACTCAATTGGTTTCCTGAAACAAAAGAGGCAACGAACTATAGTAAACAACGCATTCGACGGTCGACGGAGAAAGCAAGCTACTAGTTGTACATAACAACATGCATCACACAAGTTCGGTTTTGATGTAGGAAACGAACTGAACCAAACTATAAGCCTAAGCAAGCAGCATCACATATTATTTGTATTATCGGATAGAAGATGAAAAAATATCACTAAAATCGCCAGGCAGTATTATTACTTCTAAAATCGCCAGGCAGTACAGCTACTTGTAATAAAATGAAGACGATGGCAAGCCATTAAAACTGAGAAGAGAATTGACTATGACTCTATCTGCAGATAGATAAATTAAATAGATAAAACTGGAGAGTATACAATAAGACAAGGATTTACCTCAAAAAAGGTCACCACGCAGTGCCGCTACGGACACCTCAAGAGTCCGAAGTAATGCCCTACTCCAAGAACCCGATCTGTCGCCGGAACCCAGCCGGATCCAGACCCGCCGAGCCGGCCACCACAGCCTCCTCGCCCAACTCCACTCCAGCAACGGCCGAAAATTCGGCGCCTTCAGGCTGGAAAACCAACGAATAGCTCGCCGGCTGGAGCACAGCTCAGCTTCGAGACCCAACAGACCGATTTGTGAAGGCCGGGTGTCGAATTCGCGAGGAGGAAGGGGAGGAGGGCTGCTGCTGCAGGAGGAAGGGGATTTTTGGCTCTGGGCTTCGGGGAACGGACGGTTTCCTTTAGTTTAGCGCGAGCGAGGAGAACGCGCCGGCCGCTCGGCTCGACGCGGCGTTTAATACCAGTTGTAGGAGTAGGAGTAGTAGAGTGGTAGGATTCTCGGGGAGGCAAAGCGCGGGCCCCGCCACCGCCAGGGCGAGCGAGGGGATTCGTTGGCGCTCGCGCTCCGCGACGGCGTGGCGGCCCCGGGACGGCGTTACGGGGATAACGATGACGAGGTCCGGTCCGGTCACGCGACGGACGCGATCGGCAGGCGGATGGATGGCCAGATGCAGATGCCATGGCAGCGGGCCTAAACAAATTTTGATACGTCCGTTTATTTTACTTTTCTACTACCTTCTGGAGCCCTGTTTTGACAGTGACAAATGACAAAAGATCGTGGTTTATTTCGTGACGGTCCGGACAACAGATGGTAGGCAACCACTTTGTTCAGAAAAAGAGAAAACACAAACCTCCAAAATGCAAAATGCAAAGAATGATCACTTGTCACATCAAAAAGTACTAAATATAGCTAAAATCAAAAACTAATTGTAAAATTTGGTTGAGGCGAACGTTTTGAATCTAATTAGTCAATACAATAATTACCATACACAAACGAAATTGCTACAATGTAATGTACGGTGTATTTTGGCACTCCAAAATCTGAACTAGACATGGCCACTGTTTGAGTTTCTATCAAAAGAAGAAGCGCAGTTTCATTGGGAAAGGTGTACATAAGGATATATATCTGAGTTCCTAAAAAAAATATATATATTTGAGATCGCTTCCCTTCATGTTTTGCAGGCAACTACTTTAGGCGAAAAAGTGAAATTAAGAGAGCATCTAAAGAAGTGTTGAAGTTCCAAGTTTTTTTTTTTTTAGCTAGTCCACATTATAATTTATGGAGCATAATTGATGAAGCAGTTTTAAAAAAGACTCTAATTGTTAAAGGATGTACTCCGTATTCGCCTACGCATAGATAACTTAGGGCAAATGACAAAAGTTAAATGATACATATTGTTATTTTAAATGGAGTAAACAAAATGGGCCAAACTGTTTATCCTGTTGTTAAATTTACAAACAAAAAAAAACTTTATGTATACTATAAAATTGCTATTTTGATTTTATCTAGAATCAATCATTTTCCATTCCAAATTATTAGACCTTTTAAATTTTAAAAGATACATTGTCTTGCCGCGTAGCAAAAAGTTATGTATCTAGAAAACTCAAAATGTCTCATAATTTGAAAAATAGAAAGCATTGTCTTAAATTGACTATTTGTATGTTAATTTGTGTGTTAAACGCGGACCCATAGGAATTGGTGGTTAAAAGTAGGCATGGTGAAGATAAAGTTAGATGGAATAGCCAGTAACTGGTGAAGATAAAGTTAGATGGAATAGCCAGTAACTGAAAGGAACATACCATGAGCAATCTTTATATATAAAACAGATGGAATAGCTAGTAACTGAAAGGAACATATCATGAGCAATCTTCACAAAACAGATGGAATAGCCAGTAACTGAAAGGAACATATCATGAGCAATCTTTATAAAACAGATGGAATAGCTAGTAACTGAGAGGAACATATCACGTCAAGGTGCTGATTAGCTTATAGACCATTTGGGGATTGCGCATTTAAATAACGCCTGAGGTGCCAAGAGAACAGGAACACCAATAATCGAGACAGCAATACTGGATTAGCAGCGAATGACTGTGAATTAATTAAAGAACCCTACCTCCCATCACCACGGATGAGACCTGAGTAAATCACAGCAAATAAGCACGAGTCAAAGCGTCAGGAATGGCCGGAACACCGAGATACTGGCTGATACGGACGTGTTAAAATAAATCCATAGTAGGTTGTAGTAGTACTGTACCTGACAACGCATATAAGTATCTCTCTGCTATAGAATACATACACAAAATCCTTTACCATATTGCCATCCTTCGGATTTAATTTGAAGGAATATCCTTGTCGTAGCGCCATGCTTTGATCTTGTAGAGTAGCAGTAGATCGAAGCCGGCAGAACGAAGCCGGCACGGCGAGCAACCTTTTGTTTACTAGTCGGCTCTTACTTTGGAGACCTTAAAAATTAGTACTTTGCAGCCAAACGAGATGGGGAATGGCCGAGGGAAAAAAAGAAACACTATCGCCCATTACACTGCACGGACCTGACAAAATTTGAGAAATAATAACCCCAGTCCAGTCAAACCGCCAGGAATGGCCACAACGAGATACTAATCGACAGAGAACGATCGAACTCTCTCCCTGGAATTCCATGGTAGGTTGCTGTTTTTCCCGTGCGTGACGACGGCTGATATGGATGCTCCTCTCGGTCTCCGGCCGTACTCTGATTTGCTCACATCGGCATATTGTACATGCATCTAGTGGAGTCGACGTCGGCAGCAGAAGTCGTCACGAGTAGAGTAACCATGGGAAAAAAACGGCTGGAGCAAGTGAACCACCCACCCCCCACCTTGTCGCGCTACAAGCCGACGCGACAAGCAAGAGACAAAAGAACCATCGAGTGGTGTGCTGTGCCCTGTGCACGACGTTTTTTCCGGCGCCCAACTGCCCAAGGCAGGCTGCGCCGCTGCAGCAGGAGTCGCCGCCGGAAGGAAGGGACGCGAGGCGAAACGGAACCGCAAGCTACTACGTACAAGTATTTCAGTATCAATATGCAATCAAACTCGTTCGGATCAGTACAAGCGAGTACTACTCCCATTCCAATCAACGTACGAGCTCGCTGTAGCACTAGCACGGATCAGAATCATCAATCAATCTGTGTGTGCAATCATTTTTGGCTCAATCAATCAGCGCATCCGACCGGTGTGGACGTTATCTCTTCGTCCCTCCCTTCCCTTCCCCTTTGTGCTCCGCCCAGCCCCGAGCGAACACGCCAGGATCCACCCCGCCGCCTGGCATGGCGGCCCGGCAGCCGGCATTGCCGAAAACGACCCAGGCGCTGACGCACGCGGCACCACGAGCATGTCCGCTCCGTGCGCGCAGCAGCCAGCTGCAGCCTGCAAGCAGCCACGCATCTCGCTCGCTCGCCTCGCCGCGCCTGCACTGCACATGCCGCCGCGACACGGGCCGTGGTGGCGGGTCCATTTCTAATCCGGCTACATGGGCCACAGGGATTGTGCCCGGGGCCTTTTGTCATGCGAGGCCAGGCGCAGGAGCAGCCGGAGGCGGATCAGGATGGCCGATGGCGTCGTCTCGTCCGCTTACAGCGACCTGGGTTTATCGCTCCCTCGCCGCACGCTACGATATGAGATGATCACAAGCTGACACTGCGACGCGCGACGCGCTACCAACCTTTGTACGGTTACGGGTGCTTATCCGAATTCATCTTCGTCTCTTAACTTGTCTTTGCGTTTGCTTCAACATAAATGCCAATCATGTGCCGCATCTGCATCAGTCTGGGTACGTGTTTAACGTAGCCAAGCTGACCAAAGCACATTGTATATTATATTGGTCTATGTACGGGACCACTGGCTTTATATTAATCGAAGAATCAGAGGCACTTGTGCTTTCCCGCGCTAAATCTCATCGAGATTATCTGAAATCGAAATTTTTCTGGCTGTATGCGTGCTGCTTGGCAAGCGGCTGCTGTATCGTCGTTCTGTTTGGATCTGATCTACGTGTTCATGTTGCACGCACGTCTCTCTCTCTCTCTCTCTCTCTCTTTTTGAAAGCTTCTCCGTGGCGCAATATACAGTACTGTTGAAGCTGGGTCATCGCGTTGTATTATTGTACGCATGAAACCTTGTTTAAGGCTCACGCACGCAGCGACGCGGGAGGCCAGAGATAACAACAGCATTGTCGTTTTCGACTGAGTTATCAGTTGAGGTTCGTGGAGGCGCACCAACGTGTTCAGAAAGAAATTGAGAACTCGAAGCGGTTATGCAGATCTCAGTATTCAAGTGCGAAAGCAGCAAAGAAAATAATAGCAAAGGTCACGACAATTTCTCTGGTGTAGACTTGGACGATATTTTCCCTAAGAAAAATAAGCCAGGCTATCGTTAGCTGCTCGGATATAACGATTCACGAGAATGGATTTGACAAACAAACAGTCTTAGTAGTACAGTGTAGAGCAGAAATGCAACAGGTCATGGTGCACATTTAGTATAAAACAGTCTTAGTAGTGAGATTCCCATGTGATATGACTAATGATACTGTTTTATTACTACTTATAAAAACACTAAGGAGAATTACAAGCGATGGTAAGTGTTTTGAGGAATAAGTGATTGTAAGTGGAAAACTTTTTGGGTCATGGTGCAAATTTGAGTTGTACTTGGACAAAACATTACAGTCAATTCACCCGTACAGTTTACCCAGTATTCAGGTGATCATGTCACCAACACGACAGGCGTTGTTTGAATTGAAGTTACAACTGGAAATCATGTCGCCAAGACCTGAATTCAGTTTCCAATAGCGTTGTTCAGGTGCAATGCTTGAGCAAAAGAACACAGGTGGGCAATCAGTTTCCAATAGCGTTGTTCAGGTGCAATGCTTGAGCAAAAGAACACAGGTGGGCAACTCAACTACATCATAAGTCGCAAGCCAATTTCACAGCATCCATTTTCATCAAAAAATTCACAGCATCCATGATTTTGCATTACGATGATATGATCCATACTGCTCGATCAAACCAACTTACAAATGGCGGAAAACATATCCTAAACCAAACAAGAATCGTCAGTTCCTCCAGGACAGGAGGTGCACCTTGACGTCGCACGACGTGGACACCACCTTGGCGTCGGCGGCGAGCCTGTCGACCGCCACGGTGCAGTGCGCCCGCACCGGCACGGCCCACGTCCTGACCTTGCCGAGCTGGAGGCGCACGGGCACCTCGACGTCCACGTCGAACGGCACCGACCGGAGCCGCTCCGCCGCGGCCATCTGCCCCCGCACGCGCTGCGAGAACCGTATCCCGGACCCCTTCGCCTTGGCCACGAACACCGTCACGTTCCGGGGGCCCTGATAGAACGGCGGCCACGCGCCGTCGCCGTCGGCCAGGAGCACGCCGTCGTACGACACGGAGACGCGGCTCCGGCCTCCCCTCATAGCGCACGCCGAGCCTGCCGTTGGGGTTGTCGGCGCGCACGGTGGCGTCGAACCCCGGCGAGAACGCGGAGGAGGAGGCGTTGCTGAGCCCGGCGAGGCCGGACACGGCGAGCGCCTGGACCGCGTACGCCGGCTGCTTCGGCCTGAGGACCAGGTACGCGACGCCGGCGAGCGCCGCCGCGAGGACGGCGAGCGCGACTGCCCCCCGCGAGCAGGCACCCGCAGACGCGGACGCAGGAGCGGCCGCGGCGGCGCTTGGCGCGGCGGGTGTAGTGGTCGAAGAGGCGCGCGTTCTCGGGCGGCGGGACGCGGAAGACCTTGTCCTGGGCACCTGCACCACGTACGTGCCCGGCGGCGGCGGGACGGGCTTCTCGAAGTGGAAGCTGTAGAGCGGGCTGGAGGAGGGGTCGGACACGGACTGGTTCATCTCGCCGGAGAAGTCGGAGCTGGAGGACGCCGGGTGGACACGGCCGTGCCCGTGCCCGTGCCCGTTCCCGTGCATCATCGGCCGCTCCTCGAGGTGCTCGTTCGAATCAATCTGCATGCAAATGCACCGACGCGCGGGGTTATAATGAGGCCAAATTGAATGCTCAACGGTGTGAATCCAACGTATACATATCCTTCCTGGGTGTGAAACTGTGAATCATTTTTTTTTGAAAAAAAGGATTTAAAGAATGCCGTGCGTTTTTTTTTTTTTAGTACTAAATGAAGACAATTTGGAGTGCCACAATTGATCGTTTTCAAGTCCCAGTAGTCTCCTACCGCCATTTCGCCTTTGGAAATTAGTTTTACACGTCACAACGAACTCACAAGAACAACCAACTGCTACAGATCAAAACTAGCATAGTCAGCATTGGATCAGAAAACCGGCATTTCGATCACGAGCAAAACCCCTAGTTAGGACACCATTGACGACCGACCCAGCTGGCGTGAGAAGGCTCCAAAACTGTGTGCCGGCAAATCAATGGAGAGATGAGAGCGAAGTAGACGTGTACCTTGCCCGGCTGACTGCTAGTGCTCGGCGTTGCCGATGCCTCTTCTCGAGGTTGTCCGGTGTGGTGTCCTCTGTCCTGGGGATTCAGAGTGGCCGGCCTTGACGCCAGAAGCGTGCAGCGGATCGGACGTGCGAGGAGGTAAAGCTGGTGAAATAGAAATAGCTGTTGGGGCTGGGGCTGAGCTGCTGAGACGGCAAGGTCTGGGGGCGGAAGGGCCGGGGTTTTATACGATGCGCGGGCACGGGGTGCCAGGCGACGCGATCGCCGACCCATCGGGTGCGGTGCTAGTGTTTTCCAGGGAAACAAGAGTTGGAACCGTGTCGTGAGCGGCGGGATAACGAAGGAACCAGGTACTGGACTGATCTGACGTGGGAACACGCGTGTACACAACCAATCTTGTCCAGTCTCGGAGTGAACCATGGGCCATGGGCCGCAGGATTATACGACGTTTCACGCTAACGCACGCGGGCTCCTCCTCAAGCTAGACGACAGGCGGCCTACAAAAAGTACGCGTACTACTAGTAACTGATGAGTACTACTAGCTTCACAGTGAAGGTATGCCCACTGTAGCATACCAAATGCAATCTGCATTCTGCAAGCTGTAGCCTGCTCGTTGTCAAGCATTTCGGTTCGGG
Source organism: Hyparrhenia diplandra (assembly GCA_015847255.1). Taxonomy (NCBI): domain Eukaryota; kingdom Viridiplantae; phylum Streptophyta; class Magnoliopsida; order Poales; family Poaceae; genus Hyparrhenia; species Hyparrhenia diplandra. The sequence goes on along the minus strand of JADLZK010008123.1, from coordinate 27,195 downwards.
CGGCGGCGGGGTTGGCTGGACAGGACAGCTGCTACACAGCCAGCCCAGAACGCGCCTGACAGTGGACCACGCGGGTCAAGGATCGACTGCTGCACGTAACCAAGGCCGAGTAATGCGCCCCACGCTCGCGCGGCCGGCAGCGGCAGCCGGCGAGGCCACGTCTCGTCGTGCTGGTCCACGATGCCAACCCAGGGATAAACCGGTTCATTATGTGAAGACAATTGCCCAAGGAAATTTTTTTTCAGCGTTTAAGGGCAGAGCCCCCGGCTATTAAAGGGGGTCAACAGACCATATCATCCTTCTTACATACAGCGTAGCAGATGGCTAAACATCTGAAGCAAATAAGTGCCGGGTAAAGGTTTCAAATATCGACCCTGAATAACAGAAAGCTACCAAACGATGAACCTGGGCAGCAACAGGCTGAACCCACCGACAACAGATGGCACTACAGAGCCAAAACCGAACTGTGAACTAGTACTAATCAAAGAAACAGAAGCTTTCTCAGACGCTGCTCTCTTGAAGATGCTTCAGGTCCCAGCCGAGCTCCCATACTGCCCAGCATGAGTCTTCCATCTGAGCCACATCACTTCATATATAGATGCAGCAGAAAATATAGTATCATGGACCCCTCACATTTTTTCATCTTGTTCTGCACTCAAATGCCGTAGCACCTTGCAGGCAAGGTTGCTTAAGCAGTGGGTATTGTGTGGACTATGGTGCATGTGACAAAATAGGCAGATAAACGATGTCTAGATCGTCTGCACATTCTGTGTCTATGGTTTCAATGCATCACTGGTAACAGAAGCTACCAATAGGATCATCTACTGATAACAGAAGCTAATGTTGAACTATCCTGCGAAATATCGAACTAAAAGAGAGAGATCATAGCTAAGACGGATTAAAAATACTTAGAATTCCCTATATTTTCAGTAACAAAGAATGGAAACATATATCATGCAGACTGATTCTTGCAAGCCATCTCTGCATGCAATCAATAACTTCAACACTCTCGCCTTGAAATGTAAAGCTAACTCTAAATCTTGTGTATCATCTGTTGTATGATCACTCCCAAGGTCCAAATTTGTCAAAAATCCTGTAAACGGTAAATCTGTAATAAGTCTTAGTAACAGACTAGGGATCTAACCAACATTTTGCTCATAGACAGAAATCAGCTTCTCACCAACACAAAGAAAAGCACGAACCATCAAAACATAATGTCACAAATTGTGCCACGGCTGAATACAGTACAAAATAATGCGTAGGAAATAGCAGGGAAGGATACATGAAACGAAGAACAAAATTCATAGATGACTAGATAAGAAACAGGTAGCCCCTGATCTGGTCGCCCTGCCTGCTGCAGTGCTGTTGTGTTATCAGTACTAGTATATCACCCAATAGCTGTCTAGTACTAGGAATAGGTAACAAAGCAGGACATGACATTCTCAATGATACCATGGCATCTCCTCCATGGAAAAATGCCAACTACTCTGTTCATTAGAACACAGTATGCTTTTTCTAAAAAAAAAAAGATCATGCATTCATGCACAAGTACAATGCATAGTCTGCAGACAATTTTTCCATGGCTGATTTATGTACTACTGTGTTCCTATGAAAAAATGAAAATCACTTATTTAAGATGATGAGATCAGTGAATTTTACATATAGCTGAAGGAGAGAACTAGAGAACCCTTTCTCAATTCCTGGAGGAGCAGGCATAGAGACCTCTTCTCTTCATGTTGTGTGAAGCCTACATAATACTAATTCTGCAGTTTGGCGAGCAGAATTACACCTTGGTCTGTGAGATTGTTCAATGGAAATTGTAACAAAGCTGCTCAGCAGATGAACTCTCACGAAAAAAAAATCTGGTCAATTGAATTTTTAGAGATAAAAACAAGTTGCTCAATTAATTTTTTGGGTGATGTTTGAGGGATAAATACTGCCCAATTAGGCAAGGGGTAGTTTGAGTATGATGTAAGCCTTATTTCCTGCATGAAATGCAGGAAAATGCTACTCCATACTGCACTTCTCTTGTTTTCCTAATTTATCATACGAGGATGAGAACAATTCAGATTCTACATGTTTGGGCTTCAGAACTCCGAGAACTACTTAGTTTGATGAAATTATAGAGTACCCAAAAATACTGTTAGAAATCTCGAAACGGGTCCAAATTCTGCATTTTTGGGCTTCAGGTTGGAAATTTTTCAGAGATTACATACAACCATTATTGCCATCTGATATTGGTGCCACTCAGAGTAAAACCAACTATAATGATGCACACTAAAGATGTTGAACAATCCTAGCATTTTATCCATACCTTATTGATTCAACTTTTAAAACTCCTGGACCAACTTTTTCCAATTATAGTGTATGTTCCCAAATAAGAGCATGTCCTTACCCTGGGAGGAAGAAACGCTTCTTCTTTCCCCTGTTACAAGAACAATAATAGAAGGGACCAGTTAGTATCTAATGGGAAATGCTTCAAGTGCAACCATCGAGTACAACTCAATTACAACGCAACCACTTGGTCATCATGCAGGGAATTCTCTTGCTAAATACTCATTGTTCCTCGTGGAGTGGACACTTAAATAAGTACAGAGACATCTACCACAACTAACTCAGCTAAACATTTCGATTCAATGGAAGAATATTAGAGGTGTGATGAGTGCAAAAGGAAGGGGCTAACACAATTTCTGAAGAGATGTGCTATATGCACAGTTGCACTCATATGATCAACACAGCATATGAAAGGCGGATGCTATGAGATGAATAAAAAATGAGTGTTTGTACAAATTAGGCACATAGCTTGTGCGAGGTAAAAACATAGCAAATATCTTACACTGTTTTTTTTTTTTTTTTGGGGGGGTGGTGTTACGGCAGGGTTTCCTCACAAATTATGCAATAAACATAGCTGATTCCTGCTGTCAGGCTAATGAGGACTGCACACAATTATTTTACCTGTTGACAAACTTGATTGTGAAGTGCAATAGCAAGAGAACATTTCTATAGAGCATGGCCAAGAAAGTTAGAGCACAACACAGAATAGTCACTCCAAATTTAGATGTCACACAAAGATGACCAGAGCTTTTGAAAATCACACTCATTTTTTTCAACACTCATTTGTTGGCTTCATTGAGTAAACAATACTTTTCAGGCAGGAACTTTGCATCGTGCTGATATTCCTTCCTCGAGAAAAGTGATATAAGCATGGAAGTAGTGGAAGCCTCAAGTGAGAAGTTCTTCTCAACAAGTTTGGAGAGGTAAGCCCCAGCCCTGCTTATGTCACCTCTGTGCAACAACCTCCTAACTAGAGCATTTAACATTCGTGAGTTTGGAGCAGTACCACTCTTTTCCATTGCTGAAATCAGACCATCAAACTCCTCTAGGGACCCTTCTTCTATGAGAGTTTCAGCTACTAAGCAGTAGGTCACGACACTTGGAACCAAACCATTAGCAGGGATAGCAGCAAACAAATCCATGGCATCTTCCTTTTCTGCCAACTTTGAACAAAGCATCAATCATGATGGTGAAAGTCATAATGTCAAGTTGAAGATTCTTAGAACACAGGATCTGAAACATTTTGAATGCTTCATCAACACAATTGTTTTTGCAAAGCCCATTTAGAATTATGTTGTATGTGCAAATGGACACCTGTTTTCCACTTTTAATCATATATTGAGGTACAGCTCCTTCTCTGCTACATCCATTCTACCAGCTAAGCAGTAACAATCTATTAATGTATTGTATGAGATAACATCAGGCCTTAGACCCACACATACCATCAAGTCAAAGAGATTCTGGGCTTCCATGACCCGCCCTTCTCTGCATAAGTTACACAATATCGTGTTGAAGAACACGATGTTAGGGCTTAATCCCTTGATTCAGCATTTCAAAAAGCAATCCCTCAACCTTATCTCATTTGTCAACAGAGCAGAGTCCATAAACAATAGAGGTAAAACAGCAATGTCAGGAGTCACTCCTTCATTGATCATCTGATTGAATTGGAGCACAGCATCATCCACTCTTCCAAACTTGCAAAGTGCATCTATTAATGTTCCATAATTGAAGGCATTAGGACTCAATCCTTGGTGCCTCATTTCGATAAACATATGCATCGCCTCATCTATCATTCCCTGTTTAGCATATGCACAGAACATAGTGTTAAAGATGTGATGATCAGGTGAAATACCATCTGCTGCCATCAAATTCAGGAGACCGTGCATTTCAGAGAGAGCTCCTTTGGTACCATATCCATGAAGCATAATGCCATAGATAGTTATATCAGGTTTTATGTCCTTCCTGATCATAGAGTCAAAACAATTTCGAGCTTCACTGCAATTTCTATTCTTACATAGATAATCCAGAAGCAGACCATAAGTAACACCATCTGGCTCCAGAGCACGTGCAGACATTTCTTTCAACCTTGAAACCACCTCTTTCCACTGTCCTGTAGAGAGGTATCCATGGATCAGACAAGTGTACGTCACAATGTTTGGCTTCACACCTTTATCAATCATCTGCTGGAAGACGCCCCCAGCTGTCAACCGCTTCAGCTTTGCACAGGTCATCAATTACTGTGTTGTATGTCACAATGTTCGGTGAAACACCTGCATTTCAAAGAACAGGCTGTAAGATTTCCTGGCCATCACTAAAGAAACCGTTGATGACAGTGTTTGTATTACACCACATTTGGTGAGCAGGTAATCGGCGACGTCGCATCACGGAGGCACGAGGCGGCCGAGCTCGGCGACCTCAAGTTGAAGGTGAAGAAATCTTTGGATCGCGGGTTGGGAGCGGCGGTGTTCGACAAAATGCGCTGAGCGGCTTCCGAGGCATCATAGGGGACTCCTTCGTGCGTCAGCGTAGCGCGTCACCTGCAGCGAGACTGCCGGCAGCCCGGCCCGCGCTACTGCGCTTCCCCATCACGATTACGGGGCCAGTGGCCATGGTTCGAGTCCGCGACCATGCTCCACATGTCGGCATCGGTAAGCCTCGGATCCACCACCCCGTTCTCCCCTTCCCAGCCCTCCTATGTCCATGCGCGTACACCCAAATCCGGTTCATCCACCACCGTTTTCGGCAACCACACCCACAACTTAGCTTCCCAACCTATACGAGCAACCCCCACCTCCTACTCAATCCATAGTACAACCATTCCATACCATGCCCTCTATCCCACGACCACCACCACGGATGCACTGCAATTTTCCCGCTCTCCTCTCACAACACTTCCAGCCAAGGTCGTATGCCTAAGCTTTCGATTTCCCTCGTTTCTCGAGGAGACAACCCGCGCTCTACGCGCTCGCTGATGAAGTATTTCATCATGTATGGTGTTCCTCGGCATATGTGGCTTTTACGTGAGTGCGAGATGCACATGGATGGTCGGCTGCCACAGTGGTTCCAATCCATCATTCCACAAATTCCATTCCTCGATTGGACCACATTTTGTCAAATCTGCATGGCCAGTTTTCGATCATGTCGAGAAGGAATATCGATGCTAATTGTTCCATGTCGTCGGACTTCCTTGTCAATGGTATATCACTCAGATGCAATGCAGGCTCGTCGATCACCTAAATGCCTATTCGGCCTCCACGGACCCAATGTTTTTTCACCATGGCTTCATTGATGGTCTCAAACACGAGATCAAGGCAATTGTTGCGGTTATGAAGTCCACAAACCTCGTCTTGCTTGTTCGGCTGGCGGTTGCGGGAGGGCGGTACGTGGCGACGCCCGCGGCGTGGTGCGATCGCGGTGATTGGTCTTCTTTCGGCTGACTCCAGCAGATCTTGCCGGCATCAGTGGCAGATTGGCACTGCTGCTCCACCACCACTTTGCCCCTTAGCGCCACGACAAAGGCGCCCGTGGCGGCGTACTACGCCGACCATATCGTCCCGGGCTCGCCGTCAAGCTGACTCACGCCATGCGAGCTCACGGCGTCTTGCAGGTCGAGTACTTTGGGTCTGACTCAAGGTGCAATGCTAAGTATACTTCGTGATCATCGTTGTGCCCACGAGTTTTGCATCACGGTTGATCTTTGTTTGGGATTCTCCCTTCTCCTCCGGATGATTCATTGGCGGCCTATCGATTCGAGTCTACACCTCGGAACAAATCATGATGGCCATCTCCGACCGCTATCTCGGGTGTTCGGGCCTCATCGATATCGGGCTCGATGGGCTTGTGCAACAATTTCCTGTCCGCGTGTCCTTATTGATTCGCGGCCGTCCTCCTTCATCAATGAGACCTCGCACGCATACGGAATCGGTGATGCCGCCGCCACAACTGTACAAGTTCTTTGGTGGTGAGTTTCTTGGGCAATTTTTACCTCTTCTCGCCAGTGCCTTAGTACGTCGGGCGGTTCACTTTTCCTGATTACGATCGAAGATCTTGCGGTGGGCCGATTTGATATTATTATTGGCATGGATTACCGGATGCCCACACGGCCAATGTTGGGTGGATTGAGTCGCAAAACAAATTTGTATGTTCCTCATGACAACCGGCGGGTTTTGCCGCAAGGAATTGTATCTAAACTCCCATCTCACGTGTTGTTGCAAGTGACTGATACTTCGATAGCTCTAGCTCTGGTCTCTCATCGGTACCCGTTATTCTGAGGGCGGTCATTGATCGATATCGAGACTTGTTTCAAGAGCCCACCCAAGTTTGCCGCCGTCTCGTGCCCGTGATCATGAGATTCCCTTGATTGAAGGCGCACAACCGATGTTCGTGGAGGCCGTATCGTTATCCACCACGTCTTAGGGCGAATTGAGACTTCGAAAAGCAACGAATCTTGTCTCGGGGTATCATACAAACAGCTCCCAGCTCTTTCTCGCCCCGTCACGCTTGTTAAGAAAAAGGACGGCTCCTTCCGCTTTTGCGTGGATTCCGCCACCAATGCCTTGACCAAAAATTCAAGTATCCCGATTGCTCCAGATTCGATCGCTTAATGGACGAATTAGCGGGCGCCGTTGGTTCTCCCACTTTGATCTCCGGCTTTGATTCCACCGTGATCCCGCTCAAGGCCTGGTGAAGAGTACAAGACGGCTCCAAACTCATGTTAGGCAAGACGAGTTCAAAGTGATGGCCTTCGATTAAAGCCGATGCGCTCGAACGCTTTTCGGGTACCATGAACGTTACCTGCACCGTGATTGCGGCGTTTGTTATCGTCTTCTTTGATGATATCCTCGGTGTTCGATCCAACTCGGAAGAACATGCTATGCATCTCACCCAAGCGTTTGAATGGCCGCGCGTGGATCGATGGAAGTTGAAACTCCAATGCGGGTTCGGTTGAGTCTATTTTATTCGGGGCATGTCGCCGTTCAGCTGATCACAACTCATCTCGCCAAAGTTGCCGCAATAGTGAATCGCCTCGGCCTCGCTATCGTAAAAGATCTTCGTATTTCGGGATTAGCCGGCCACCATCGTAAGTTCGTCAAGAACTTTGGCGTCATCGCCAAGCCCCCCGACGCACTGTTCGCTAAGGACCGCTTGTTTGTGGACTCCTCTGTTGGCAAAGGCCTTTCGACTTGCTCCGCATACCATGTCTCTGAAGACCTGCCCACGCACCGCCAGATTTCACTATTCCATTTCATATTGAGACAGATCGCCGATTTGGTATTGGGGCTGTCTTGCTTCAGCGTGGTCATCCTATCGCCTTCATCGGCAGTTTTTCCTCTGTCGTAAAAAATCGTGGTCTCACCGTGGCCCTGAGAAGGAGTATTTGGCAATCTTGATGGTCACGATCGTTGGCGCCACTATCTCCTCCGGGGGTGAATTCGGCCATACACACGGATCACCAAAAGCCTCACTCATCTTAACGAGCAACGCCTTCACACGGCTTGGCATGAAGGTGTTCACTGGGATTAATACTCCAAGACAGGGATCGTGTATCGCAAAGGCTCCGAGAACGCGTGGCGATCTCGTCCCGCCCACACATCCTCGACGACCTTCCGCCATTTCTTCAGTCAAACATCATTGGCTCGCCGTTGAAGTTGTTGGCGTGTCGGTCGGATACGGGCGGTGGATCTGCTGACTCGCCCGTCGGCTTCTCGCCACCGTTGGTCATTTTCTTTCTTGAATGCGTGATTCGCACAAAGGCCAAGTGTGGCTCGGTGCTCATCCCGGTGTGCGATCCAAAGTCATTCGGGCACTTCATGCCGATCCGGCCGGTGGCCACTCTTGGGGCTCCCGCCACCTATCGCCGTGTCAAGCAACCCTCTATTGGCCCGCATGAAGAAGGCAATCGGTCTTTGTTCCGATGCTCAAGCAGTGTTGTGCTAAACCGGGATCGTGGTGCTTATCCTCCGGTCTTCTCCAACCTCGCATCGCTCCACTCTAAGTGTTTGGTAGGATATCTCCATGGACTTCGTGGAAGGCTTCTTCGTCGGTTACGCTAATTCCATTCTTGTTGTTGTTGATCTGTTTTCAAAGTATGCACACTTCCTTCCACTTCATCATCCGTTCAAGGCTAATTCTCGTTGCTCGATTTTCTTGGATCAAGTTTATCGCCCCGCATGGAGATACCTCTCGTCCATCAGGTCCGACCGAGACCGCATTTCTCTCCACACCTTCCGGCAATTCTGTTTGGCATGGTCGGGTACCACATTGAAACGCGCTTGATTCGGGCTATCACCCCCGATCGACGGACGCACGGAAGGCGGTCAATCGGTGTATGGAGACTTACCTTCACCGTTTCGCAGTTCTGTCGGCCGGATGGCGACAATGGCTTCATGCGTATTGGTACAACCGCGTCGAGATCACTACGCTGCGGGCGTTCCCCCTTTGAAGTGCTATATGGCCATACACCTCGTCACTTGGGCATCAATGCGGGCCGGTGTGGCTCCGGTTCACGATTTTGCATTCATGGATGGTCGATCGTGAGCTCATGAGAGATGTTGTCGCAAACACCTTCTTCGGGCAAAGACACGCATGAAGCGCCAGGTAGCCAATTCGGGCCAGGCGTTCGTTTCAGTTGGTGCTCCGTATATCCGAAGCTCACTTTACATTCGATTTTGATTGCTCGCTCCTCGATAGCAAGCTATGCCCGTTTCTTGGTCCATTTCGTATCATTGAGAAAGTTGGTCCGCGTGAAGCACAAGGGCCCTTCCTCCACGGCGCGGTTCACCCCCGTGTTCCACGTCTCCCACTCAGTGATCCCTGTGTGCCGTCGTCTCGTGCGTGTTACCGCCAGATTTGTCACATCCGCAGTACCCGTCTGCGTGTGCTACAACGCCGGGGTCCACCGTGCCAACCCCGTCGAAGAAGGGCTCATCCTCCGTCCAACTCTACCCCCGACGGCAACCCGGGGAGTCTCCGGTGGCGCTTCAACAAAAAAGTTTCCTCGCGACCGGCACGGGGACATCAAAAGGCTCTCAAGACAGTGTCGGCCCGGCCAAGATCTGAGGAATAACTTCGTCGGCTCGCGCCCGACCTCGCCCGACTCACCCTAGGACTTCGCCAACACGGCCCAAGAGGACTGGCCGGCCCAACGCTGCGTTTCCAAGGCCCAAGTCGGCTCGTGTGATGTATAAGTAGCGAGAGAGGGAAAGGATGGGAGGAGGAAGAATTGTATCGAATATTTTCAAACTCGTTCTAAGACTAAAGTCGAACTATTCTCGTCGTTTTCTTCTCCTTCCCAAGTCTCAGATTCCTTACACTTGATCATCAGGCATCATGTGGGCGCCTTAAGTGCCTCCTCAACTCTCTCTTCATTGCGAAACCTTGAGGACCAGTGTTGTATGAAACTACATCCGGCGTGAAGCCAAACTCGGCATTCTTCGGAGCAATAGGGTCCATGGCCTCACCCACCCTCTTGAGCGCCACAGGCCCTTGAGCGCTTGATTGATGACTACATCGTCCACCCTACAAGGCCCTTGAGCGCTTGATTGATGACTACATCGTTCACCCCTACGCCTGTCTTAAGGATGAGGCCAAATGGCCCATTCTCCAGTGCCCATGCGCGTAAGCAACCGATGAGGATGCTGTAGGTGTGAAGGTTGGGAGCCACCTTGATGGGGCATTCACGCACCATCCGGTTGAAAAGGGAGACGACAAGCCCGACTCGAGGGTAGAGGCATGCTCGAGGCTTCGAGGCACAGCACGTCGAGAGCTGGTTAAAGGCGGTAAATCGAGGCGGCGTGGCGTGAAGCAATTCATCGAATAGCTTGAGCGCCACGTCGAGGCGAGCTTCCTGCGTGGCGCCGCCGGCGATGACACGCCTAGCTCCCAAGCATCGGTGGTGCCGCGGCGCCACACGGCGGCGCATGCCGACGGAGCGCTGCCGATGGGCTAATAGCCCGGGCGAGGATGGGCACGGGGCGGCGGACGAAAAAGGTGCCGCTGGGATGGGATCTCGCCGCCTGGGCCTTGTTCGGATAAGCACCCGCTGCAATTGCGGGCGCAGGTGCTACTGGCTGGGACGTCCCACAGGAACGGAGCGCAGAGACGTCTTCAATGGCGTGGGGTTTCTTTCTTTTTATTTGCATTAAGATTTTTGTTAGAAATGAATCACATGAGAGCCAGCCATGGGCATGAGACGTGTCTTGGGAGATGCAAGTTCAGTATTCAGTTGGATACTTATAATTCAGCCTTGTTCATTCGATCACATTTGCCATCTCAACTTTGCCTGCTGCTGCTAGTTAATCACAAATTGAACGCTGCGGTTAATCATCGATTGCTTACTTGGCATTCACTTTCAAATTACAAATCTTCAGTTCAGCTTTCAAAGAAAAAAAATCTTCACTTTACATGCTAAATCTGAGGAGGATGAAGTAGGTGTTAAAGCATTCTTGTTATAGACCCAGCATGATGACGCACACAGAAATATAAGGTTTTATTTAATTACGTAACTTATAGACACCGACATTGTTAGACTACGTTGTCACCATTTGTCAGGGATCTCCTCTCCGCCACACGCACGGTCTCACTTGGCCGGTCAGTTGGGAGGAGAGGCGAGCAGCAAGGAAAGGACGGGGCCACCGAGCAATGTGTGTGATTGCCAAATTACAAGCCCACAAAAGGCCCAAGTGACCAAACAGAGCAATCGTAGTGCACGCAAGCGCTGCGCCTCCGCGGAGCGCACGCTCGATTAGTCCCACCTCGGCGGCTTCGAGCGAGCGGAGGCGGAGGAAGGCTACAAAAACGAGACCCAGGCAGCTGAGCAAGTCATACCTTTCTCGGCCTTTTTGGCTAAGATCAAGTGTAGTATCTGTTCTTATCAGTTTAATATCTGATATGTGGGCCATGTGTCCACTTCGATATTAAATTTATTTTTGTGGGGAGGGTCCACCACAGTGGCTTGCCACCCCCTCACGTGTCGCCGGGCGTTGCACTGCTGCCCGAGCCTGGCGCACCCCAACCAAATCTTAAATAAATTTTTCGTAGGAGGCCCAGCTACTGGAGGCCCAAACGACGCACCCAGCCAAGGCAAAATAAGAACAACAATAGCATAGCTGAAACCATAAAAAAATTCATAAAACATTTTCAGAGTGCTTCAGGTGTGAACATTTCTCGGTCACATGCACGTACTGAATAGAGGATGGGCACTAATGAAGCCATTTCTTCCCTTTCAGGTAATAACAAGAGGCCACCATTTGCTTTATCAACGGGAATCCAGTCAACAGATTTACAAGCCAGTAATGGGATATTAAACTGACAAGAGCGAGGCCTGTCACTTGCACATCATATATTTGGTTGAACTTTTTAATATACTTTAAAACGTTTTGATTTCTTGGAGGCTTGGAACCAAGGAAGTATCTCCCGTCAGCCAACCTCGGAAGTCTCATCTCACTGTTAACAAAATGATTTCTCTCTGAGTCTCAAGTAGACTCAAGACGAGCGAGGCCAGTCTGAGCTAAACTCTAAATAGTAAGTGGAAGTGGAAGCAGTGTATTTTGTTCGGGTAAAGCGAAGGGACACGATTGGCAGTAGAACTTCTATTCTGTGAAGTTCGACAGCTGTACTGTACATGACGCACGGGACAAGTTCTCACAAATAAGCAGATCACTGTAAAATAAATAATCTATTTACAGTAACGACACTGTAAATAAATGTACCTGTCGAATTCTTTTTCTATTGCCAACTTCACTAGTTCAGTCAAATAATACAACATCATCTCAATTCATACGGTAGAACAAATTGTTCTGTCTCTGTAACCACACCAAACTGTCTGAGCAAAGCTTACACCTCTTCAAATTACAGCCAAAGGAGGGGGGCAATCAATCTAAAACAAACCCACCAAAACCTCAAAAGAATAAAAGAAAGTTAAAGAAAACGCATTCACAAAAGGTCTACATCAAAACTTTGTATTTTGAATATGTGAAGTATATGCACAGTGGCAAGCCCGTGAAACTCAACAACAGCGCTCCATCAATGCTTGCTAGCTCGGTAGCTCCTTCAAACTTCGACCAAGGAGCATTTTTGTCTCAAATTCATCTCTGACGACATTCTATCGTTTCCTTTCAGCAGTCAATCGGTGGTATTCATTGATGTTCACTTTCCTCCTCTCTTTCGTGAGAAACCTCTAACTCCACTGCCTGTGCAGTACCCTTGGCACTGCTATGGAGGACCTTATTGGATGCTGCATCAATGTCATCGTGACTCTCTGCTTCACTAGTACTCATATTGCTTGTAACCTCCACTGGTAAGGCCTCCTTAGCATCTCCTACGTTGTGCTGACTTTCAGTATGTATTGCTTCAGCAAGTTCATCAGGCTTCGTGGATTCTGCTGTCTCTACATGCCCATACTTGTCTTCATTTTCTTCTAAGGAATTATTCACAATTTCATCAAAGTGCTTGAAAGCGGCATGCATGTCATCCACAGATTTTGCATCAATGACATACAGCTCTCCAGCAGACCCTTTGGGCTCAGCATCAGCTCCTGAGATCTGCAAGGTGGCCTCCTCAAACCACACCATCACTAACTAGCTTAAAGGCAGTCTCAATATCCTCCAGAGACTTTGCATCAAGAACAGTAATTTCAGGATCGGTTGTTGATGGAACTAACACATTTATAGTGACCTCTGGCTCACTTGATCCAGCTGCTAAGGTTGCCGGTGATGGTGTATCATCAGGCAGCTTCCTGACTCATTGTGTGGTGGCTTCAACTCCATGTTCATTGCTTCAAGGGGCTTGCTTCGAGAATCCGTTTCGAGATTGTATACAGTCTGCTCAGGGTCATCATGAGATGCTCCAACTGACCAGCCAAATTCAGGGCCATTTAGGTCATCAACCAATGGAGACTGCTCCTGGAGTCTTCAGCACCAACTTCTGACATGGACGAGGAGACATTGTCAGATGTCTGAGGGCTAATAACGGAATCTGCAGCAACACTATTGGTAGGGATATCATCATGGGAAGCCTGATCTATCGCCTGCTGGTCCAGTCTCATCGGGTTCAACTCCAAAGTCTCCCACTGCATCTAATTCCGACAAGAAACTTTCATCAATTCCATTGCCCTCCATAGGCTCAGGATAGATTTTATCAGCCTCGTCATCAGAATCAAGTATATATCTTGCAGTTGCTTTGTCATACATGTCACTCATATCCACCTTCTTAGGTTCAGCAGCCATCAAAACAAAGGGATTCAAGATTTCTTCATGTTCACTTGATGGAGATTGGATGACATCATTACCTTGAGGATACGAGGAAACAACTTCAGAGCCCTGGGTTCCATCAGATCCAACATCGAAGTGCTGTTCGATTACATGGCCAATCAAGGCAGCAGCTGAATCAGTAAAATTGCCATTTCATGCTTTTTCTTGCATGTTGAAGTTCTCAACAACTCTCTCCTCTGGGATAGGGGTTAAGTCCCGAGATATGACCGCAATGTTTCTGTGACACTTCAGAAGGCAGCTCCATGGACCCATGAATCAGGTTATCTAATGGTATTTCATTGTTTGAATAGGACAAGAGATCAACATTTCCATCTTTCTCAGCTGTATTGTTGCACCAAGTACAACTGTGTTTGAGCTTGATACAACTTCAGTGTCAAGGTACTCCTTGAAGGTTCCCAGAATGAGATTCACCCTCCATAGGTAACCTGAGGACCAAACCCATTCTGAAACATTTAACTTCTGTGTTAAGTTGAAAGAGGATAGCACCAAGGCTATTTACTACCTGCAAGATGGGACATGGTTCTAATCAATCTGTAAACAAGTACACCCCCATTCCAATTTATAGGTCGCTTTTACTTTTCTACATACACAACTTTTATTATGTGTCTAGATGTATTGTATATCTCGGTGTGCATAGCAAAAAGCTATGTATCTAGAAAAAGCCAAAACGACCTACAATTCGAGACACAGGGTGGTATTAAGCAATCAAATGAAGTGGTCATATCAAACTTGCTTACCATCTCCATCTTCCCAGCTAAGCAGGTCAGAACGGCATGAAAAGGCATCGTGGAACTCCCAGCTGACTTGGGCATATAATCTTCTTCATGACCTTTTCCTTTAGTTGAAGCAAGATGTGCTTCCCTTTCTTGCGATCTTTCAAAGACAAAGTGCTGTAGAGCAATTTCACGGTCATCAATGTCACTGTTGTCTAGTTCAACATCTATGGAGTTGATACCATCTGAGCATTCACTTCCAACATCTGCAAGGTCCTTTTCATCATGGTCCTTGTGATCCTCCTGATCAGCAACTGAAGAAGCAATATCAGATTCAGTAATAGAGCTCATTTTAGACTCACTCTTATCACTGAACTGTCTTGGAAATTGCTTGCATTCCATTCCACAGTTTCAGTGGACAAAATATGGCTTGAGTTAGAAAAACGCTCCTGATCGCATCCATCCTTCCAAAGTTAAAACTTTCATGCCTTCTGAAGATCGTGGTCATGACGAGGAGACATCACAGATTCTCCAGAGTTTAAACGCTATCTGGGGCAGGGACGGCAACACCGTCATTTGACTGTTCAAGGAAGATCAAATGGGTTCTTCCGTGCATGCAGAATTGAAGGAGCTGAGCCAGGAATTGCAAGCTTCTTCAGAATCATACGGAAGGTCAAAAGGTTCCTCCCTGGCACTGCAATAGGAAGTACATGTGCACGGAAGCGTGACAAATCACCTGAACTCCTACCGCAACCATTGCTATTAACGCTTGTCAGGTTGTTATCAATTTCAAACTTTATGTTCTTCCTAGATCTTCGTCTAGCCATCAAAAGTTCAATCTGCGGATTTCCTTTTCCATCTCAGAATACCCAAGATCCATGAGATTCTTCTCATCATCTGCTGTCCAAAGAAATGCAGCTTCCTTCCCATCATTTTTCGTCTTCCCCTCCACATTATCTTTAGCATCAATGTCATCGCCTTCATCATTACTATCGCCATCAATTTGATGATCTTCTGAGACATGAGAATCTGTGTCTGAATCATCCTTAGGAATAGGATTGGGGCGGTTGGAATCAGCACCCAAAAGTGGGTCAATCTCATCAAGAACTGGAGCAATGTCAGTCATAGAAGCATCAGGAGAAGAACTCTCAGCCTGATCAGAGTCAAAACCAGATGAACCATCCTGACTGCTAACTCTTGCCCATGGTGAGCCAAGAGAGGAATCAAGCAGGTTGTCCTCAACAACATTGCTAGTATCAACATTAAGCTCGCCCGTTCTTTTCCCATTGGTGAATAGGGACAGAAGCAGGCTCTCTTCAGTTTGCTTTGCTTCAGAAATAGCTCTCTTTTACTAGCTGCTGAATCTGCAAATACTAGATTTTCCTCCATCTCAGCATGCTTATTAACATTATCACTAGAAGAAAACAAACCAAAGTGTGTATCTTTGTCATTCAGACCACTCAGATGGGCCTCATCAAATAGGCTAGTCTGACAGTCAACCATATCCTGCATGAAAAAAGGACCTTCTGATTGTCTTTTTCTTGGTGAAGGTGATGTCCTCCTCGATCCCAGACTCCTGGCAAAGATTGACCATAGAAGGAAACGTGTATTTCTAGGTATGTTACGGCGATCACCTCTGTCGTCTTCTTCATCAGCTCTCTTCAGAAGAGGGACATAATCATCAAGATCAACATGCTCGTCACCCCTCTCTCTGAAGGAAACTGTCTGTTTAGTTACCCTCTTTTGAAGTTTGATGCATTCTCCCTAAATTCAAGCACTGAAGGTCTCTGATTTGCTTCAAAGTGGATATCACTGGATGAATTTCCAACCTTGACAGTTGAAACTTCTGGAGTGCCATTGTGATCTTCACTAGCCTCAGGAAGATCAATTTCTCCATAGCTCAGTAGGATTCCAAGAAGAAAGCAGTGCATATAATTACAGGTGAAGAAGAAAGCAGGAACACAAAGAGCCTTGGTGATGATCTGTACAATAGATAGAGCAAAACACCCAAACCGAAAAGAACAGGGTGTTCGAAACAAATCTGTAGCCTTTTCTAATGGACAACCTCAAAACTTTCTTGAAACACGGAACAGCTTGTTTTGCCTCAAGGGCCATTGCATGTAACCCTCTTAGCCTCAACACAAACCTACCACAACAAAGAAAATAGAGAGGGTTAAGCTGAGTAGAACAAAACGGCAGTGTATGGATTAATGGGAAGATATTCTGCTATGCTAATTTAATAATGAAGGCAAATTAAGTTCCGCCACGAGTTAAACCAAGCTTATTCAGGAAATCAGGAGGTTCTCTCAAAAGGTAAAATCAACAAAACAAAGCTAACGCAGATTAGATCAAACGACAGTAACTGCAATTGGAGCCCTTGTAATCGTAACTGCACAAGTCCGGCCTAGAATTTACAAGCTAAACTCTAGATCAGCAACAGCAGGCGCTTGTTGGCGATACCGACCAAATCTACCCCGAAATTTGTAGACTCACCACCAGATCATCAGCGATGGTATACCATCATTCTAGCAAATAATAGGTTCCCCAGATTCTAATATCAAAACCCAACCCCCAATCCGAGGGTAAATAAATCCGATCCCGGCACACGAACCGCCACCTTCACTTCTGATCAGAGCAAAGTGCGAACAGATCTTCCACCCTAACAGCTCGGCACCATGACCCAAATCCACAGATCAAAGGAAGCTAGATCATCCATCCCCAGAGCCAAGCCGAAGCTCATCCAAGTAGTACAACCCCCAGTTCCACCAGATGGGTACAGCAGGAGGAGCGCACGTACCTTGAATGGAAGGAAACTAAGCCGCAGCAGCCCAGCACCTGGGCGCGAGCGAGGCCTGGGAAAACTCAAACAGCAGCAACAGAAGGAGAAGAAGCGGACAACGGCAGTGAAACCGAAGCCCTGTGGCGATGACAGCAGCAGAGGGCAGGATGCGGAAGCAACGGAGGCGAAAGCCGAGTCCAAAAGAACAGCAAAGGGATCGCCCGCGAGGTCAAAGCCAGCAGGGCAGTAGCGTACGTGGCGTGCTGTATGCGCGAAACGTGCGCGCGTGTATCCGCGCGACGGGATACTAAAGCCGAGTGTTTGGGTAGTGGTCGGGAGTTTGGGTTTGGACCACCGCCCCGCCACTTTCGGCTGCGGTCGCGCAGCGTGTGTGTGTGGTGGAGTTGGAAAGTCAGGAGTGGGCGGTGGGCGGCGGCGGCGATGAGCGATCGCGCCCGAAGAGGAGAGGGAGTAAAGGAAAAGCGAGCGGCAGCCGGGTAGCAACAGAGCAGAGCAGGCTAGCAGGTGGTAGCGGCAGAAAGTCAGGGGCGGAGTGAGCGGGCCCCGCCGTTCCCGTCTGCGTTGCGGCGTTGGCGCTTGGCCGGGGTGACGGTGACGGTTCCGTGCGGCTGACGTGGTGGTA
Source organism: Hyparrhenia diplandra (assembly GCA_015847255.1). Classification (NCBI taxonomy): domain Eukaryota; kingdom Viridiplantae; phylum Streptophyta; class Magnoliopsida; order Poales; family Poaceae; genus Hyparrhenia; species Hyparrhenia diplandra. Next base: position 9,456 of record JADLZK010008123.1, on the reverse strand, counting down.
GCCCCGACGCGGGGCCCGGATAACAGTGGGTGAGGGCCCGTAGCGCCGCTGAGCCGCGAGCCGGAAATGGGGCGGCGGGGAAAGGGGCGAAGGCAGGCGTGGAGCGACACCACGACAGCGCAGCGGCGAATTTGCGGTGGTGTGCTGCAGCGCTACTACGCTGTCGGATCGGAGGCGCGGCCGCGCAGGCTCTCGCAGCTGCGCTTCGCCGCGTGTCGCTTCAATCAGCTGGTGCTCCGCTGAATGCTGTGCGTGCTACGGCTGACGGACGAATCGATCGGTAAAGCGCAAAGTGGCGCGTCCAGCTATAGCCTTTTAACCGAAACACATCAGTATTGTACGAGTAGCGTACATTTGTACTGCAGTACTCTTTTGTAATTCATCGAGTAGAGTATTACTACTACAGACGTCCTGCAAGTACGGTAGAAATAGTACTGTAGTCTTGAACGACACTGCCTGCGGGGCTGCAATGCGCAATGCGTCCAACCCACTTCGCGACAGAAGAAACGACGGCAGCTGCCAGCAGAGCGCCGTGGAATTTCATCCCTGATTTGCATTTGCGAACACGTCGATGCCAACTATTTAAAGCAAAGAAGCGCGACACTGCTCATGCATGTTTTGCTCATGCATGCATGTACTGTACGCAATCGCAAAGCACGCTTGAGTGCGGCATGCAACGCAGCAGACCAGCCACGCGTACACGTAGATTCTCTTACCAACCACACACACATAACTTTGGGAAGTAAGCAGTCGAGAGTGGAGTAACTTGTGCTGCGTGCGTGCACCAGAAAGAAATGGGTTTTGCCATGCTGAGCCTCACTGCACGAACTCTAATCAGAAGGAGACAATCACATGCCGTGCATTGGCAACACACACAGCACACTATTTGAAGTTTTCCAGTTTATTTATTACCAACAGCACTACCGAGGCTAGGGAGGCTACACAGCGCAAAAGATGGAGAATCCTATCACTGATGGCAGGTCTAGTTTCGTTCGAAGAGACGTACGTGTGGAACAAGCTGCTCAAGAGACGTGTTCAAGATAGGTGCGAGACCAAAAGAACGAGACGTACGCACGGTCCTGCTCCTGCGTGCGGCGCTGCCACGCCTCTCGCTCATCGCCCAAATCATGCATGCCACCACGCACATCGCGCCCGATGGAGGAAACGCAGGCGCCAGCGCACACAATACTGTACATCACACTACGCGAAGTACTGCGCGCGCCCCAGGCCTCGTCCTCTGCACGCCATTGCTTTTGCATTACCTTTGTTCGAGCTTCGGAGACGGCGTCAGCATTACGAAATAGGAATCTTTACAGACGTATTCTTTGATGGGTGAAATATATTGGGATTCGATTCGTCGTTTATATTTGGTACTATTTGTCTCTCAGTGGTGAGTAGGTTAATTTATGCCGTCTGACTTAAAAGCTACTGATTAGTACGAATTGTCACACTAATGTATCACTTTATGCGCATTGATGTGAGATAACATATACTTATTTTTAGGTTCTGTTCTTCACCAGCTAAACGGAGAACCAAGCCCATATGCAGTTAGCTATTACGTTTATTACGTCAGTTTTAGTCGCACAGAATCAGCATCTTAAAAGACAGGTCTGCAAACACGCGCGCGAGACGGCGCCTGCATGCAGGTTAATCTACGCATTAACTTCTTTAGAGACGGAAAGGTGTATGGCCTTGGCTGGGCGACTCTGAGCACGGACAACCCTCTGCATAGCAGGTTTTATTTAAAAGTCTTTACTTTATAGGGCCGAGGAGGGTGTATAGCCCTTGGCCAAGTGTGACTCACGAGACTTTGGACAGCCCTCTCTGTCTAGATTGAAGCTATTACTGGGATGGAGGGTGTATGGCCCGGCTAAGTTTACTCATGACTCGATTCTTAACCCTACAGCGTGCGGTCTGATGAGCTCATTGCAGAGCGAAAAGTATATAGAGGCGGGGACCCGATGCATCGGTTACAAGGTTCATCGCGGTCGCCGAACCCCCACCTAATCCGCTGAGTCCGATCATGAGGCTACTCGCGGCGAGAGTTCCTCGCCACCTGCGCCACCGCCCAGGCATGGATAGAGCGAGGGGATCAGAGGTGTTGATCTTATGTTGTGCCAGCGACGATTCAACCGAGCGATAGTTTCTTTCATTTGCTTCATAGCGTGAGCTGGTTTTAGATTGTATTAGATTTTGCAAAATGTTCTTTTGTTTTAGGTTAGATCGTCAAATTCGAATGAGAGAACTACACTCTGGTTTTGTTGCTTTAGCAAGCCTATATGTTTCAGGGATGGAGGATACGGGTCGGCTAGCAACTAGGCAGTGAGCACACGCTTAGGATTTTCAAATTTCTCTGTAGACATACAGTATACATGACTAACTTGATTCATCATGCACCCATTAAGCCTAGCCCCATTATGATAGCATTGTTTTAAGCCCCCATCTCTTATCGTTCAACTGGCATTAGTAGCCAAAAGTTCCCCTTGTGAAACAAACAATTGTAGAAAATTTTAGGTTTGAATATTTCTCATTGTCCCATGTGTCCCTTTTTCTTAAAAAGACCACTGAAGCATGTCAAAATCCTATAAAATTCTTATCGCATAATCCATAGGAAAATCTTGGAAATCTAAGATGGCGTTCACAGTATGGAAACTTTCATTTGTGTAAACCATTGCTCCTGGTCTCCTTTTAGTTCTTCATGCCTAGTATCCAAATGCTCCATTAGAAAGATTACCTACCTTCCAAACTCCGCTAGGATTACAATTGGCAACTATTTGAATCCTTGTCCTATCACTACTTTTCGAGAATCCCTGAATTCCAAAATGAGTCACGAGAAGTATAAAGAAAAATAGTACAGACATGGCTTGCACCATGCAGGTAACGAGAAGATACAAAGAAAACGCACAATAAAAAGATATAATAAATACTAAGTCCAGACATTAGAGCTACCACAGAATGAAACGAATAAAAAGAAACTGATCGTGTGAAAGCCAAAAGGACGAATCCAGCGCAAGAACTGATATCAGAGAGTTAGAGTACACACCGTTTGCGACCGTGCAATGTCGCGACACTCCTACCCAGTGTCGTAGGATGACACAACATCTTTTTGGGTTCCAACTCTGGAAAGCCACAATATTGCAACCTTAATCATTCATCACCTGGCATCTTATCCTTGCTTTTTCTTTTTCAGCCATCAGCTAAAGCTAGCAGATTTTCAAAGGAAGGTAAAGCTAGAACTAGTGGTGCAAGGATTAGCCCTTTCACTCAATCAGGAGCCCAAACATGATATATCATACTGACTTCTAATTTAATATCACAAAACGATGTGCCAGTAGTAATGCAGCGAGTGTATACTTATTAAACAAATTGCTACCCACATGCAAATGCATCAGGTAGATAGCACACAGCACAATATCAATAACCGATCTTTAAATTGTTCAAACAAAAATCATGACACGTTTCCAACAGAACTCTGACAAATGACAAAAACGGTTCCTCTAATACAAAGCAACATTAATATCTGGCTTATCTTGATGCACTTTTATTGCGACAAAAGGACTGACTATTCGCATGAAGATCACATCTAGTAGCTACTGCACCTTGCACGCCCTCAGGATCTCTGTCCAGGGAATGCAGCGTCTCGATCCACGAGGCCTTCCTGACATTGACCCCAGAACAAGCAGCAAGAAACCCTTCAGCATCACAAAAGAAGTACATGGAACTCATTTTGAATTCCGACATTTGAAAAAGCATGTGGCATGGTGTTCCATGAGGAAGAATCGAAGCACAATTCCATCACCAAGAACAGGTTTTGTGTACTCGGCATTGAGTAGCCATTGCCCTGAGCATTACTATAGCAGTAGTTGAAAAATGGATGGATCAACAGTGTTCAGAGAATAATGCATCGAGACTCAAGTGTTCAGGATGAGGTAGAAGCTGCTGGTTCATAGCTTAGGGCTCTAACGCCTGCTCACCAGAGCCCATTGAAGGGCTTTGTGCTGCAAATGAATAAGCATCTAGTAACTCAGCTAATCAAACTGATGTATTGAAAAGATAGGATCGCTGATGAAAATGTACTCACCAGGAGATATTTTGGAGAGCTAGAAAGATATCAGGTGATACAGCGCTAACAGGAGTGGATTCAGTAGAAAAATTTCCACTAAAATGAGCATATTCACTGAGGTAAGGACTGTAGCTGTACTTCCCAATATTCCTGGCCCATATCAACCTCTGGGCTAACCACCGTAGTAGTCTCACAAGGTGTGCCAGCAGAAGAACTTGAACTTCGACCCGATGGTTGTTGGTTCTTCCCAGATCTTAGTGCCTGAGCTACATGAAGCAGCTCTTCCAAAAGACCACTGTTCCTCGAGAGATGCACACTCCAGATTTTCAGAAGCGTCACTGATGGAGACTGCAGGTAAGGATCTACTGAAACTCAGTAGGCTGCATTGCAGGAGCCACAGATATACTTTTGCAGCCAGCTATTTGGATCCAGATTCAGTATCTTAGAGTGAAAGGGAGCTCCATCTTCAAAAGAGACCATTTGTGGGCCTAGAAGCGAGAGAAGTTGCCATTTAAAAAGGCAGGCTGCCAGTAAGCGTAACGAAAAGGTGCAATACTCTTGCTGCTAGCATTGGCTTCAGTAAGATAATCAAAACCTAAAAGCCATAGCTTTTAGAGCTTCTCAGAGTCATTTGAAAAATGATCAACTGAGGAAAGCACGCAATCAATAGCATCACTCAATGCGAGCACACGCAGAGATTGTTTCGTATCCCCTATGGTCTACCTGATCCATGAAGCTATAGTTTTTGATCCAAAAGCTTTTGTAAAGAGCAAATTGCTTATTGAAACAGCTGAGAACTGTGTAGTGCATAGGATATAACCTCCGATTAGCAATGAAATTGTCACTGGTAAAAATCTGGTAGATAAAGGCTATTCCCAGATGGAAGATCATTGGATATGTTCTCGCCACCATTAAAATCACCAGACACTTGCTGATCTTCATCTACTGAAGATTGGATTTGCACACACTAGCAGTGATAGATAGGAAGTGCTAGCTCTTTTGACACATCTCTCTGGTCTGAGTGTTCCAGTAGTTCTCATAATTTCATTGTCAGTACGCCTGGCAGCTGGAGAAGAGCATCTCAAGTGTTAATGGCGTATAGTATAGGAAAAATATGCACCAACAGTTGGCGAGAGTATAGAGACTAACGGGGAACATGTGCACAAGTGCGAGAGATAAAACAATTCAAAAACATAGTAGCGTATCAATTGAAGACACTGGCTGCGTGGCTGTAACTTTCAAATGGACTAGAATCATATCTTGCCGCAATTGTAGCGAGTCACTATTGTACACCAGGCGTGGTGCAAGTATGGCAGTACTACTTGGTCATACATATATCATAAGCTCTCAACTCAGACACCTTACGTCATCAAGCAACTTGCATGCCAGACGAAACTGATCCGACTATTGTTGCAGTGCATCCCGTATCCTGTGTGTGCTAGGGCTTCCCACAGGTATCTCAGCAAAGGGAGGTGTATGCTGTACGTATTTCTACCATCCTAATGAAATACGTGTGGTCGCTACTACGACGCTGACTAAGAGTGGTAGCCTTTGATGGGGATTGGAGAACACTCACGAGTTGGTAGGCTTTTGATGCATTTGAGTACCATCGAGTTATCCAGAGACTCAGGAAGGTAGGAGTCTCCACCTTCCAAAGTAGATATAATCGCCCTCCCTCAGATGACTGTTGAAATTTAAAGAAGAAAAATAGTGTACTGCTAGAGCAGGTGAAGGAGAAACCAGAGTCAGCTTCTCTGCAGTAGCTATCTGCCTACTTTCCTTTTGCTGCTCAGGTGAGTATTCCTTACCTTTGAATATGACTACTGACTACTGCCCTTTATCCATGCAGGAGTAACAATGACAAAGTCATATGAGTTGAAAACCAAAAGCTATATTTGAAAGTGGATCATTGCTTGGTATCACAGACGTCAGGAGTGATACTAGAGTACCGAAGCACTTCAGGACCAGCAAACCTTTGATACCACGAGGATGAAGCAGGTTGCCGGGCTACCGGAAAGTCAGCAAAACCCAAATTTTTGAGCGCACAAGATTTGGTATTTATTGAATTAAAGTAGAAAAATCAGGACAGAGTCACTGCAGAACAGCAACATTGCTAAATATGGACAGATCATTACAGTTCCAGAACGTGCACACGAAATACAGTACATCCTAAATTAAAGACTTCCCGCACGCATACGCAATAAAAGGCCCAACGAACATACAGCGAATCCTCCTGCAAACTTCCGACCTGACCAGAGCCGCAGAGCAGGGAAATCAAGTATTCGACATGTGCAGACTGGAAATACTACGGATGTGCAGAAATTCGGCTAGGGCACTTTAGCATGCAGAGCAGCCATCCTCGCCCACTTGTTCCCCACCATCTTGGCGTGGAGCTGGGATGATGAGTGCGCTTCCTCACTCGCTGAAGGCCCCTCTCTTGAGCTGGGCCTGAGGTGATTCGCCCAGCGGAGGCAGCGCAGCTCTTGCCTGCAGCGGAACGAAGCCCGGTGTTCTTTCCTGCACCGCGTTCCGCTGCCTTCGCCGTAAGCTTCTTGACGCAGTCCACCAGGATGGCGTCACTCCGCCGACGTCCAGGGCCCTTTCTTTCCAGAAGTCTCCCGGGGAGGCCTTCGGCGCCCCCTGGTGAGGGTGAGGGCGACCCGCCTCCCGCTGCTGACGTCGTCGGCCACCGGCGAGTCCGCGATATCTGCCGCAGCACTCATCTCGCAGCCGCCGTCGCCCTCGCTCTTTGACCCGGTACTATCTGCGCTAGCTGCCTGTCAGGTACCAGAACCAGAGGAGTGGAGCATTAGACAATACCGCTTAGATTTACGGGACTCAAGATAATACAGCACGAGTAGCATTTATTAGCAGATAGAAAATCACCGAATTCCCACCAAAGCAGCGGAGAGAGAGCAGGGAAACAAGCGGACTTGAATTAACGACTAAAACATAGACTGTCCAGCACTCCAGCTCCAAGACTCAACCCAACAGAAAAGCAGAGTAGAGTATCACCGTCACGCGCCCACACAGGCATGCGCGAGATATCGAGGTAGGCGAGGGAAGAAAAGGGTGGCTCCTGCCCTCGATAGTGGATCTACTAGATCAAAAGCCCACATCGCCGTGAACAGCACTCGCGAAAATCCCAAGCGACGGCTAAGTACTCCCGGAGGTCCAGAGCAGGAGTGGGACTTGGAGGAGGCCAAAAATTCAGATCGCCACCCTGACGCCGTGCAAACACTCGAATTCCAGCGAGGACACTAGGGAAAGAGTCAACGTACCTTGCGGAATCCGCAGCCGCCGGTGCCGATCGAGCCTGCAGGGTGGGAGCCTAGCTGAGACTCCCTTCCAATGGACTCCCTCCCTCTGCTGTCTGATGACCTGCGTTTGACCAGCGGATTGCAGGGAAGGAAGGACTTGGGTGGAGTGGGCAGGAGCGAGAGGAGTGGAGCGGAAACGCGGAGGAGGCAGGAGGGAGGGGATCTCGCCTAAGCCGAGATGCCACCACCACTTATCACCAGAGTATGTGGAGAATTTTCAGGTCAGGGAGTAGAGAGTTTTGAGGGAGAGGTAGAGGGAGGAGGAGGGGAGAGAGGAGTGAGCCTATGGCCTGGCTAGTGGGATTTGCTTTGCGAGGGGCTGGATTATGTGCAAGCTGAAAGAGTATGCAGCGCCAGAGAAGCCATGCTATTGGGCGTGAGCGCATGGGCACACCTCCATGTATCTCTCTCTCTCTCTACACTCACTACCTAGCCATTTTTCTTTTAAATTGTTTTTCTTGTCGTCTCTCTTAATTTATATGCATTTTATTTTTCCTTCTTTTTGTTCTAAGGTCTCAGTGCATGCTTCCTACAGAACTCAGAGGCCGATTGAATGACCAAGAAAAACGTGAGAAACCTCGATACATGTCTAAAAGGTCCATACTAGCTCATAGGCTCTTCCCATAGCATTATGTCCTACATTTTCGAGACTACAACTTTCGTGGAAAGTCTCCATGACACTCTCCCAATTTCCTGCGTCTGTAATATTTGCTGTCCGAAAGATAGTGCATATTGTTAATACGAGACTCAAACAGAAGTTCTATGTGAACTTCGTTACTATTGCCAATCTGCAAGAACAATATATATACTGACAGCATGTCTTTCTTTGGATTTGTGGTGGAGGTCATTGGGTTTTGCTTTCAGGAGTTTATTTACCCACTCTGCTAAAAAGAAATATTAGTCGAGTGGCATTTATATGGAATCCCCTTTTTATGTGGTGCGTAGGCAGAACCTAGCTAGATGAAATGATGGATATACCCTGTGAATGAGTGAGAAGATACCTCCCTCCAATCCAATTAAACGTACTACGCCCAACAAAAATACTAAACTCCAATTTGCTCAGCAGAGGGAGGTCCTTTATGCCAAATCTAGGGAATTTTTTCCTTCATAGTAATGACGGTACCTTTCTCGCTTTGCTTATAACTTCAAGTCCATTCTGCCATTGCTTTGTTGTGTGGCCTTTCCTTCCCTTTCTTTCCCTGAAACAAACTAGCTACTAGACTACTAGAGCACGTATATATATATGTTGTATGTATGTATTAGGTAGAATATGAATATGAATGAACTCTCACGATCAAATGGGATAAACAAAAGCAAGCTCGCTCGATTCAGATCCTAGCTAGGTTCGTAGCTTGGTTCCGGCCAAATCACAGCAATCGGTAGTCGGGACCGTTGTCTAGAGGAGAAACAACGCACCAACTCAGACGGCCGGCCGGACCATCTCTCTCTCTCTGAATCTGAAAAGAATAGTAGTAATACGTACGTGCGCGGCGGCAGTTCTTGCGGACGACAAGTCAACCATTGCATGCTCACTACAGGCAGCAGCACGTGCGAGTCGGACTCCGCCAGTGGCCACGCACACAGAGAAAGCGTCGCCGCCCGCAACTATTGCCAAATCCGCGACGAAAGCTGCAAAAGGAGATCGAGGGCAATGCGACTGACTCCATTGCTGCCGTATTTTGTTTCGCGTAGGACTGGGTGCATCATGCTGGGTTGCTTTGCTTCTGGTTCAGGCAAAAGCACCGTCGTGTCCGTCCGATCCGATCCAACCGATCCGCCGGTCTCTGCGTAGTACACATGGGTGGACGAAGGGCAGCCGGCTCGGGCGGCGGGCTGCTGGTGGGTGATGGAGGCGCCGGCGCCGCTGCTAATTCGGGGCACGTCGGGTAGGAGATCGGGGACTCATCCCTGCGTGTCAGGCCCGACGGGAAACTGCACATGCCCGGTCAATTAAAATTTTGTCCATCGTACGTGTGCAACAAACGACCCTTAGCTCCTGATTAGTGGTGGTACGGCATAAAATAGGATTGACCACAGAGACCTAATGCTAGAGCTTTTATTTAGAATGAAGAT